>VYZP01058527.1:0-16360 GCA_013400635.1 Hypocryptadius cinnamomeus
AGCAGTGCCCCAGAGCTGGGTCCTGGAGCAGCTTTTGGCCAGGTCCAAGCAAAATCACCCTCTGCACCCAAGGATTTTTGGATTCAGAGGCTGGACCAGAGGCAGGGAGAAAGCTGGGGCCACCAAAGTGATACTCACATGTCCAGGCAGTGGCATTGGGTCCCAGTGCAGTGTAGGGCCCAGCTGTGGCACTGAGCCCCAGCCAGTAGTGAGTGCCAGGGTGGAGATGCTGGAAGGTGTAGCTGCTGAGGCCCCTCCTGGCTGACAGGGTCGTGCTGACCTTCTGGGTGAGGAGGTTGCGGAGCTCCAGGTGGAGCCAAGCAGCCCCTGCAGCACCTGCCCAGGAGGCGACGAGGCTGGTGCTGGAACCTGGGCTGAGCCTCAGCTGGGTGGGGATAGATGGAGCTGAGGGGAAGAGCAGGACACAGAAGGTTCAGCACTGGGGCTGGTGGTCCCTGGAGCCTCCTCTCTCCCCAGGGGCCCCCACAGCTGCTCTTTGTGGCATGGAGGCTGAAGGTCTGGTAGGGGTTTACTGAGGGATGTCTCTCCCGTGCCCCCTCCCACACACACTCCACATTGTCATGTTCTTTCAGGCTGCAGGGCAGAGGGGTGGCAGACTGGGTACTGCAGCACTCCTGCACCTCTCAGCAGCCAAGAGATCCAGGATCCCCAGGCTGCCCCTCTCTGTCGGGAACAGACAAATCCAAGCTATGGGTGCTGCAAGGCAGGCCCAAGGTGCAAAGTTTTCCCCTTGGCCCAGGCACTCGGCCCACAGTGGGGATGTGAAACACTCCAGCTCTTCCCCACCATTCACAAGCTCCAAGCCTGGAGACCTCCTCCCCTTGCCAGCCAGGCACATGTGCTGCGTCCTTCCTGCCAAACCCTTCCTACCACCCCTTCCTCCTTGGGCAAGTGCACCCATCACTCCCTACCTGTCCACTGGTGGACACTGGTGCTGGCCTGGCTGGACCCAGCCAGCGTGCTGACCTTCAGGGCATACTCGCTGCCGGCCAGGAGCCCGTCGAAGAGGAAGGTGGAGGCGCTGGGCAGGAGGGACACGTTCCTCACCAGGCTCTGGGAGTGGCTGTGCCACAGTGCCAGGCTGTAGCCGTCCCGCCGGCCGTGCCCGTGCGCCCAGGCCGCGCGCAGCGAGGTGGAGCTGCCACTGCTGCTCAGAGTCAGGTTGTGGACGGGTGAGGGACCTGCATGGAACATGGACAGACACTGCTGGCTGCTTCTGCGAGAGCCTGAGCTGGCGAGCTGCTCACAGGCTGATGGAACCTGCCTTTGGCTGGGGAGGTGCTGCCAGGCAGCTTCACAGGACCCAGTCACAGAATCCTGGGAGGGTTTGGGCTCGAAGGGACCTTAAAGCTCGTCCAGTCCCACCCCTGCCATGGCAGGGACACCTTCCACTAGCCCAGGCTGTTCCAAACCCTGTCCAGCCTGGCCTTGGGCACTTCCAGGGATGAGGCAGCCAAAGTTTCTCTGGGCAACCTGTGCCAGGGCTTCACCACTCTCACAGGGAAGAATTTCTTCCAAAATCTGATCTAAACTTCTCCTCTGCCAGTTTAAAACTCTTCCCTCTTGTCCTGCCACCATCTGCCCATGTAAAAAGCCCCTATTTTTCTATTTTCAAATCCCCTTTAGGTACTAAAAGGCATTTTAAGGTCACCCTGGAGCCTTTTCCTCTCCAGGCTGAACAACCCCAGCTCTCTCAGCTTGTCTCCAGAGCAGAGGGGCTCCAGCAGGGATTCCCCAAGCACAGCCCCATGACCTCCCTGACCACTCACCAGCCTCCTACGGGCTGTGTGGGCTGCACCATCCCCTTGGATCAGTCTCAGCAGTTCCTCTGAACGGAGCAGGGAGGCTTGGTCAGGGCCAACACATAAAGGTGAAGCCATCATCACCTGGAAGCTCACCTCCTGACAGGTCCTCTGCTTCTGCTGGCCCTGTGGATCCTGCCACCTGCCTTTCTGTGACAACCAGCTTCTGCTTTTGCCACTGCTGCCTGACACCAGCCCTTCCACTGCTCAGTCTCCTCCCTCCAGCTCTACTCTCCTTTTCTAGGTTTCCCACTTTCACCTACACTGACTCACTCAAGGATCTTCTGGAGAGGTGCAGGCAAGGGCTGCCATCCCCACCTGAGCTCTAGAGCCACCAGCCCTGCCCCCTTCTCCAGCCCTTGGCACAGAGCAAAGCCTGGGGGTGAGCAGTGATTGACAGAGATGTGCCAAAATCGTGGAGCAGATGTTCCTTCCTTGTAGCTATTTCTTGACTTCCAGGCATGACATTTCCCTCGGCTCTCTGCAAGCCACATCATGGGCTGGCCCATCACTACCTCCATTATTCTAGGAGGAGAAGACACAGCATGAACCCAGCCCATACAAGGTGCAGGGGCAGGACCCTTCCTCCATAAGGATGAGGGAATGACTCCTAAGACTCTGGGGACCCAGGAAGGACCCTAGTTCTTGTGAAAGTGAGGAAAAGCCCAACCTCCCACAAACTAGTAGGACTCCAAACAGCACAACAATCACTGGAAGGAGCACTGGGGTCCCGGGGAGGCCTTACTTGTCTGTGCTGTGATGGTCTGGCTGGTGGTGTCCATGCAGGCCAGCATGGCTGTCACCTCGATCTCGTAGCGCGTGCCAGGAGTCAGCCCATGGAACCAGAAGCTGGTGGTGTTGGGTCCAGCAGACCCATTCTGCAGCAGCGTGCCTGACCCCAGGGGGGACAGGGCAAGGAAATATCCCCTGGCACCTCCCTCTGGCTCATCCCAGGACAGAAGGAGGGAGTCTGACCGGTCATGGTCACTCACACTGACATTCAGAAGCGTGCCTGCAGAGGCAAAGTCAAAACTCTCAGCAGGGATTGGTGGTGTTGGGTGCCAGTCTGCAGGGCCAGCTCCCAGCCACCCACCCTTGCTGGGGTACACCAGGCACTGGCCACCACCCTGACCCCAAGGGCTCTGACCAGCCTTTGGGAAACACAAGAACATTCAGAAACCTTCATGGACTCAGGTCAAAGGAAGCTGTCAAAGAGATGGCCTAAGCATGGAGCATCTGCTCCACTGGAGAAAGACCAGAAGGCTTCAGTCACCATGAGCTTTGTCCAGACAGTCCTGGTTTGAGGCAGAGAAGTTCCCTGGCTGGGTATAATCCATTGCTCATCACCCTGCTTGGCCTGAGCCCCCCAGAAAGATGTTGAAGGCTCTGGGTCCACCATGGAGAAGCAAGACAGGGGGCAAGATGGATATGGCAGGGGGACCATTATGCTCCCTGCAATAGTCTCTGCCCCTGTGTGGGCTCTGACGGAGGAGGGGTGAAGGGTGCTTTGGGGGGATCCATACAATGAGTCACCCCCATCCTGCTCAGTTCAGAGGTGACATGGGAGGAGTGGGATGCTGCATGCATGGAGGAAATGTGGGACCAGAGTGGCCCCAGCCCCTGCTGAGGCATGTCCCTGCCCTGGCTGTGCTGCAGCAGCGAGGTCAGTGCACTGGGGCTGTGGAGCCACTGCTGTGACATCCCAACGGAGCGTCTGTTTGGGGACAGGGAAGTGGCATACAGGGCTTGGCCTAATTGGTGGGTCAGTGGCCGAAACTGCTATTGAATTCCTGCCCTTAGAGCTGCTCAGGAGTCACCCACACAGCAGGAGCCAAGCAGAGCCCGTCTGTCAGGCCCAAGCTGGTGGTGTGACCAGGGCAGGGTCCATCTCTGCCTCACAACGTCTCCAGCAGATTGTTACACACACCCTCATCCTCAGCCTTGCTGTCAGTCATGGAACCATTTTGGTTGGAAAAACCCTTTAAGATCATTGAGTCCAACTGTTCCCCCAGCACTGCCAAGTCCAGCACTAACCCAAGTCCCCAGGTGCCACATCCATGAGCTTTCTATGGCACTCAGCCTTCGGAAAATGCCAGAACAGCTCTAGTGCTAATAAGACGTTTGTGAAATAATTAGCACATAAAATTTATGGTGTGCAGTGTGTTATGACAGGCTTACATAGGGTCTGGCACAGTGAGACAGCACAAACCAAGCACAGTGACTGCCCCAGAGGCCTGCCATGGGGCACCCTTTACACAGCCAGGGAGGAGCAGTGTGGGGTGACCCCCGGGCAGGGACACTGTTGGCACTGCTCAGGAGCTGTGTGTGTCTTTCCCAGAGCTGAAGATTTTCAGAACTATGTGCAACTTCTGTTCCATGCAGTGCTGTGGTTTGGAGCCCACTGGTGAGGGCAAAAGGACCAGAGGACATCAGATGGACATGAATAGTGTGCCCCACAGTGCCATCCCTGAGAAGTTCAAGTGCATATTTAAGATCAGACAGCTCAGGAACGGTAACATTTAGCTAACTAAATGTAGCTGGGTGCCATGGGTGAGGTGTCTACACCTGGGCCAGCTGCCCTGGGCTACCCTCGCTGTCAGCAGACACCCACAGCACCAGGCAGAGCTGACCTGAAGGCACCTCACAGCTCACTGTCCTGCCTGGCATCAGGCAGGGATGGTTTGTTACTGCAAGCTCTTTCTTATCTCCTGAAGGTGTGAGTTCTCAGCCCATATTTCTCTGCTTCTCTTGAGTTTCCAGTGGCTTCATCACCTGCCTCCCTCTGTCACCTTCCTCACATCTGCAGCACAAATGTACCTAAAATGGGCCAGAGGTCTGTGACTCCAGCAATGCTCATGTTCCCACTAACCACACCACGGACAGCACATCCACATACACCTCATGCCCTGGCAGATACCTGTGGATAATCCAGGTGATTTCTCACTGGCACAGACTGATGTCATGTGGGCACTGTGCTGCCTCCAGGCCTACAGCAGCCATGGGGCTGCCTTACAGTTTCTGATCCTACCCAGGCAACTCCAAGGTTCTGAGCAGGGCACCTGTGGCTGCACTGCCACTGAGCCCAGCTGGTGCTCTGTGGAAGCAGAGATCTCTGGAGCCTTGTCCATTCTCACAGTGCCCCATACAGCTGGTTGCTGGAGAAGGATGGGACTGACTCCCCCTTCCCTGGGCAGGTAGTTAGCCTACAGCAGAATATTTACAAAGCTACTCTTAACTCCAAGAGTCCTGGTCCAGCACATCTGCCCATCTCACCCCTCCAGGCACTGAGACCATCCTGCCCTCCTCAGCCCAGGAAGCTCCTTGCTGTGACTCACCTCTTCCACCACGTGCATCCTGGCCCTCCAGCCCTGCCTGTGCTGTGTGGTTGCATCCCTCGCCCTGGGGGATTGAAAGTGTCAAGTGAGAGAGGGGCAGGACGAGCTGAGACCAACAGCTGGGAGAGGTGCCCTGTACCAGACACAGCTCCCACCCTCAGATGGCATCTGTGGGCTGTAACCCCTTTTCCTAGGAGAGCCTGGGCCACTTCTCAGACCTGCCTTAGCCAGGGCAGGGAGACAGACTTGGCAGATGCAGCTTGTGGGCTGCCCTGGCCTTTTGCACGGGTCCTGGGGCTGCAAACAACACGGGGCCATGACCACAAGGGAAAAGGCCACCAAAGCAGCCAGAGCACAGGAGAATATCTGGAGAGAGAGAGGGATTGAGCTCTGGATAGGGCCTGGCAATCTCATTCCCTCTACAGGCACACCTCCTTCCCACCATCAAGGGAAGGGAGGGACCACAGACCTCAGTCCAGCTGCCACCCCAAACGGGCAGAACAGAATCCCCGGAGCCCCTGGCACCCTCCCTGGCAGCGGCGACTCTCGTTCTCTCACAGCCTGCTCCCAGCAGGGTGTGCCCGGCTTTGGACTGGCGTCAGTTTCCCCCCACGTTAAAGGAAATGTCTCCTGCCCACTCCCTGTCCTGCAACAAGCCGCAGCAGAACCATCATCTTCCTGGCGTTCTTTTCCCTCGGCTCTGCGGGCAGACTCGTAGCGGCTCCCCACCGATCGCGGCGCTTTTGGCAGAGGAGAGCGAAGCGGCTGGGGACCCCTGGGAACAGCAGCCGGGCCAGTGCCGGGCGAGGAGCCGCGCAGCCACGGCAACAGGGACACGCTGCGCTCCCAGGCAGCGGGCCCAGGCTCCCGGGGCCGAGGGGCAGCGGGGGAAGCGCCGCTCGGGATGGCGAACCCGCTGATGTGGCGCAGCTGCACGGCCAGAGAGAGGCACCCGCAGCCCCGAGCCGTCGGCCGGCGGGGCAGCCCCTGCGGCAGCGAGCTGGCAGCCGAGAACTGCGGAGCCAAAGCGGGGCTGGGGAGTCGAGCGCTTACCTGTGCCAGGGTCCCAGGGAGCCGCGGCACCCACAGCACCAGCAGCGGCAGCAGCAGTGACCTCATGGGGACCTGGTGGCAGCAGATCAGAGGGATGACAAAGTTGGGGTGGGGGGGCAGTTTCTTAGCAGCGGCTGTCCCCAGCCAGCCCCTTGTCCCACGGCAGCCAGGAGCCGTGTCCCCACATGCTTTCCGAGCGCGGGTGACAAGATGACATCAATGGGGACCGGCCAGCGCGTGGCACCTCGCCCGGGCCCGCTGGCCCTGGGCGGGGGCAGAGCTCGCCTCCAGCCTGGGAGAAGCCCAGCGGGGGCGGCTGCCTCTCGCTGGGCGCATTTGCTGTTGTCGCCGCAGGTCCGTGTCCTCTGCGGTGACTCCGCAGCTGGCCCGGGGAGAGCGGCTGCGGGCTGCGGGCTGCGGGCAGAGCTGCCTTTTTGGGTGGGAGGCTCGCTGCTGGCCGGGCTCTCGGGGGACCAGGCTGCGGCGGGGGCTCTGCCGGGCGGGAGCCCGCTCTGGCATCAGCGGGAGCTCCGGGAGCTGGAGCGGGAGGGGCGGGAGGAGCGGGAGGGGAGGAGACGGGACTGGACTGATGGCGGCTCCAGGCTGGGAGGGCGCGCCCGAACCAACCCCAGCGCGGGGAGAGAGGGAGGGAAGGAGGGCGCAGCGGTGGGCTGGGGTGCTGGAGGGAGCCGGGGCACGAGTGTGGAGTGAGGAGTGCTGTGCACCCTCGGCTCTCTCTGTGCTGCACCTTCGGGCACCCTTCCGCTCGGTGTGCTCTAACTGCTGCGCAGGTTCGGCTGGGGAGCGGCGTTTGGGTACGCCGAGGGCAGGGATGGGTTTGGGTACGCCGAGGGCAGGGATGGGGATGTTTCTGTGCCGTGCCCGTGGCACGGCGGTCCGCAGGCTGCGGCGGGGGGAGTGCACACTCTGAGAGGCTCCTGGCGTGGCATCTCACGGGCACAGAGGTGCCCAAACCACGCTTTGCCCGTCTGAGGGGTGGCTGGAGCTAGCTGTGCCCGGGTGGGAGGGCGGTGTACTTCGGGGGGTTGCCCCGGGGACCAGGCTGTGCCCGGGGCTGGGTGCAGGGCGGTGCTCTGCGGTCTCTGTGCAATGCGTGGCGGAGTGCCAGCTCTCATTCAGAGGAGAGATGCCATTGGCTTCACATCAGCGCTGGGGATCTGGGACAGTGCTGGAAGAGGTTCAGTGATGCATCAGTCCGGAAGCCAGCACAGCCTTTGTGGCCGTGGGAGTCTATCCCAGTGGCCAGCACGACCACCTATGGGGGCTATTCAAGCTCAGCTCATTACTGTAAGCCACCGAGCTTACATCCCCCACCTGTCTTCTAGAACACCAGAATCCTTTGACAAAAGATTCAGAAGTTTGTCAGGTGGGACCTGTGACAGACAGAACAACCCCCAGTATCTGGACAAGGACACAGGAAAGCTCCAGCTCTTGCATGCAGTTAAGACGAGAGGGGGACATAGGGGACCTGGTCTAGGATGCATCTCCAACCCCAGGTCCTTCCCCAACCCTTCTGACAACCCCCAGGCTGATGGAGCCAGCTGGCAAAGGGGGCAGGGAACATGAATCCCCTTCCCTTTGCATGGGCAACAGTTAATTTCCCAGGTCCCGGCCAAATGGGACTGGTGCCAGGAGTCCGGGTCCGTGGTCACAGTCACGTCTCCAGGCAGAGGTCCCTGTCTGGACTGGGCTGAGGATAAAGGAGCCCTGGCCATGCAGCTCAGCCCAGCAGTGACAGCCTGTTTGTCACTTCTGTCTAGGACTCAGATGTTCCCCCAGCAGAAAGGTACAGCTCTACCACCAGAGCCTCTTTGTGTCACTGTCCTACCCATCCCCTGTACCCTGAACACAGAGATCAGGGTGGGAGCAGAAGGCAATGCCTTGGCTCCAGCACAGGCAAGATTTAATGCCCACAGCTCCAAGGGCTGAATGCCAAAAATGCCATGGGTGCACATGCTCAAGTGATGGATGCCCAGGGTAACAGCTGTGGCTCTTAGAGATCCCCTGATAAGCATTTGGGACTGAGATCCACCAGCACCTGGGGTGATGAGGCTGACCCATCAACCAGTGCCACAGCCAGCTCTGGGGATACCCATCCCTGCTGCTGGGCACTGGCTTGATGGGCAGCTGGCCACCCCCCCTTCAGTGCAAGGTGAGTGCTCACAGGTACTGGGGTGAGGTCCTCCAGCCCCTGAGATGGAGTACCTCCCCAGAAATGAGACAGGGGGAGATTTGGGTCTGATTGTTGCCATCTCCAATGGGCTGGGGACTGTTTTTAAAGGCCCCTTTCCAGAGCTGGGCAGCTGCAGCCAGCTGGGAGGAGGCTGGAGCTCCTTGCTGCAGTGAGGGTTTGCCAGGTTTACCCAGGGGCCCAGGGCAGGATCAAGGAGGTTACAGCTGGCTGCTCCCCAAACACATTTGCAAAGGGGCTTTCACTGGATGTGCCCTCGCAGGTCCATTGTGGGGTGCAGGCTGCCAGCACAGGTGACCACACTGTGGATGGGGATGTTTGTTGCCATGAGCAGCCTGGAGGGTCACCTGGAGGGTGGCTGGGATAGAGGCAGTGCAAGCAGTGCTGGTGTCCCTGGAGTGTGGCAGGTGATGGAAGAGTGGAATTCGGGGAGCCCCTGGCTGATGAAGCAGGGGCTGGAGGTGAGGATGGAGGGCCTTGCTAGGCTGAGAATTGTGATCCAGGGGCATGGGACAGGAGGCACCCTACACTTTGAAGGAAAATTCTGGAAAAAGATGTTGCATGCCCCAGTGTCAAAGGCAGTGTCCCCTGCAGTGGTAGCACGGACAGGAGGTTTTCCCTAGAGTCAAGGTGGGGCTCCTGCAGCTTCAAAGCATACCAAAGAGCAGTTCCAGGCCAAGAAGAGGACAAACCCAGCCACTGGAATCCTGGGACACTCCAGCTGGGTTGTGCCTGTCTGGCCCAGCTGGAGAGAATCCGAGTCCATGCATGCTTACTGCACCTGCCTGGGCACAGCCTCAGTGCCCCTGCACCAGCCTCTGCAAACCAGCCATCTCCACCTCCAGCCACAACCTTTGCTGCTGCAGCCCTGCTTGGGGCCACAACTCCCCCACTGAGGCAGTTGCTCTGGACAGTGGCTTGCCCAAGGAGCAAAGGGTCTGTTTTACCTGTTCTGGTTTCTGAGCTGGGCAGCCAAGCAGGGATTTCTGGAACACAGTGTTCCCTTGGATCTTGCTGCCATACTGTGCCACTGCTCCGCACCTCCCGAATCAGGAGAAGAGGTAACCTCACTCAGCAGGAGGATGGGCTTGGGGGATGCCTTGCTGCCCACCAGGATGGGATTGGCCTCTGAGCATGGGCCAGGAGACATCTCAGCAGCTTTCAGAGCTTCTGCATGTCCTGGTGGCACAGCGAGCTGTCACCCCCTGCCATGGGGACATGTGTGAGTACCAGCCCTGCTTGTTTAACCTCGGGTCCCAGTGGCTGTGCTCCCTCAGCTCAGGGAGTTTGGGCTGTAGCTGCAGTGGAAACAGCCCAAAGCACTGCTGGGAGCCAAGCTGAGGCCCTGTCCCTGGCACTGCAGGGCTCAGCAGCCTCCCCACGGGACAGAAGCTGCTCATCCTGTGCCAGTCCTGCCTTCCCCACGGCCACCTCAGTGATACTGTGCCACCTCAGGCAGGGACACAGAGAGAGAGTGCTCTCCTTCAGCTGGGATGCTGGATCTCCCCTCCAGTCCCCCTGACCATGAAGCCTTCAGCTGTGCCAAACCTAAAGACAACTGCAGAAGTTTCTCCACCCAGCAGCTGGAACCAGGCCTGGAAACTCAGGGGCTGCCGAGTCATCACATTTTCCGCGAAGCAGCGAACGCTACCGCAAGGCGCAGGGGGATGGGGAGCCCCGCTGCCCGGGATGGCTGCAGGGCTCCCGGGATGGCTGCAGTGCTCCCAGGATGGCTGCAGTGCTCTTGGGATGGCTGCAGGGCTCCTGGGATGGCTGCAGTGCTCTTGGGATGGCTGCAGGGCTCCCGGGATGGCTGCAGTGCTCTTGGGATGGCTGCAGGGCTCCTGGGATGACTGCAGGGCTCCCGGGATGGCTGCAGGGCTCCCGGGATGGCTGCAGGGCTTGACAGGAGCTGTGCAGCCAAGCCACCGCCTCTGGCAAGGGGCAGAGCCCCAGCATGGGACTGACTGCTCGTGGCCTGTGCTCCAGGGGCATCACCCAGGAGCAGAGATGGCCAAGGGGACCCCAGACAGCATGCCTGTCACTGTGGTGTCAGGTCTTGCTTGAGGTGAGGGACAATAACCACAGTGCAGTGCAAAAGCCCTGCCTGGCAAAGGCTCTGGGCTGTCCTCCTGAGCAGAGCCAACCCCAGAGCAGAGCAGGGCCCACACACTTTGTGCTCCATGCTCTGGCTTCCTCTCCAGGTGCCCTGGGCATGGAGCTGGCAGCATTGGGTTTGCCGCTGCTAAGGCATCTCCTAGACTTGAGCATGGTCCTGCACACCTGGAGGAGTCAAGGCCTCCCTGGGAAGCACCTGCTGGAGGATGGGCAGGGTGGACAGCAGAGTGCCCACCTCACATAAGGGTCCCAGCTATGTCACAGGGTCTGTGCGAGGTGACAGAGGCAGGTGATGCTCCCAAGAGTGGGTATGGGCAGAGCCCATGCCAGGGGACAGCATGTGGCCAAGGACACTCCCACAGGGGCTCAACCTGTCACTCAGAAGGCACAGGCATGACCTGGTGCTGGAGGCAATGCTAGCACTGCACAGAGGAGTCTCTGCTGCTGTCTGGGCATGCCCTGATGCCTCTGTGAGAGCTCTGCCATCCCTCCCTGGGCAGGATTCTGTGCATCCAACCTGGCACCCTACAACAACATATGCCCAGGGGCCCCATGATATGTGGTACTAATGCCACTGGGTTTGGGCTGGGAACAGCTCTGGGGTTCCTGTCCTGCCTCAGGCCAGCACCAACCCTTTGGTCCCTGTCCCTCAGTCCCTCCCAATGCCCACCAGCACTGTGAACTGCCCTAGGCTGCAGTTTCTCCCCTCTGCTACTCTGAGGTGCTGAGTGCTGCCCAGGGCTGCAAGGGAGGAACAAGAGGAACAGGCTGCTCCCAGGGCAGAACCTGCAGAGGATGCAGGTGCCAATGGGACCTCTCATTCTGCAAGGTTCACACGCCATGGTTCTCCAACACTAAACCCTGGAGCACTGGGATGCTCCTTCTCCAGCCCCTGGCAAGTGTTTAATCATTCCCACATGGAGCCCTGCCAGCACTGCTGCCGCCTCCTGACCCACGCTTTGATACCCTGGAGCTCTTCCCATTTTGTAGAGGCGGGAGGGCAGGCAGGCAGTGGGGGATGTCACCCCTCTGCAGGGCAGGGCACAGCCACGCTGTCCGGGCTGGGGGACAGCGACGAGTGGCAGGAATGACTCGGTCACCATCACCTGGGTGATGCTCTTGGCTCCCTGCACCCACTGCTGTAGCCCTGGCAGCTGAGCCGGGATGCCTGCGGGTGCGAGCCAGGCGCCTTGCAGAGCTGGGAGCGCAGGGCTGCGGTGACTCAGAGCGCGCCCAAAGCCGGCAGAGCCGGGCAGACCTGCTCTGCACCCCCGGGGCGTGGGTGCCGCCCCTGGGGCTGAGCAGGCTCTGCTTCCCCTGGCCAGGCAACAGGCACTCACTGGGGAGGGCTGAGAGCAGCCTGGATAGTGCCGGTCCTAGACCTACTGCAAGGTAGTGCTGGGGCAGCACCTGGCTCCAAAATCACAACAGCCAACAGCCTGTGGAATCCTGTGGGGCTCTGCTCCCACCCTGTGATGCAGTGCCAGCACAGGCTGGCAGCAAGGGTGCCCGATGCTGCAAGGATGCCATGCACACTGAACCGAGAAGCAGCCATGAGCAACTCCCAGTGCCCGCTTGTGCCACACATGGCGAGGGGCCCAGGCACGAGATTCCCCCTGCACAGGGACAGCCACCGAGTGCCAGGCTCTGCTCCCAGCATGCCCGTGCTCAGAGGCTGCCCATCCCCTGCCACCCTCCGGGGCTGTGGCACCAGCTTTGCCTGCACCGTGCCAGGGCGCAGGAGGTTCTGCACTCCTTTACCTGCTGCACACATCCTGGCTTCGATCGGGTGTCTGGGAAGAGGGAGGGGGACAAGGAATGGGACCCGTACCTCACCTGGTGGGTGTCCCTGGCGTGGTCCACAGCCCGTTCCTGCGCGCTGGCGCGTGCGGTGTCAACTTGGCACGCTCACACTCACCCGTTTACTCTGCTTTACCCTGACGTTCAAGTCTGGGCTGGACCGGCGGGAAGGCCCGCCTGGGCTCGCCCAGCTCTCAGCTGCAGGATGCTGGGGAGGAGGGATCAGCTGGACAGGGATGTCTCCCGTGGGCCCTTGAGGCCAAGGGGCTGCACCCCAGGGGCAGGAGTTCTGTGCCAACACTGCAGGTTGGGCATGGCTCACTCCTCCCTGCACCTTGCCAGAGTTTGTCCCACGTGCTGTGGTTCCAGCCAGGGGCTGGGGATCTTGGTCGTGCTGAGCATCCCCTCATGCTGCTGCTGCAAGGAGGATCAGGGAGAGCCCCAGGACAGTGATGAAGTCAGCACAGGCATGCAGCCCATGCACCAGTCCTGAAGGTATCTGTAGGTTGTGATTGCCAAAGGCTTTCCTGCCTGGAGCCCCATCAGACCAGGCACTATCCCAGAGTGAAGGCATCCTGACCCCTCAGTCCCTCATCAGGAGGGATGGAGAAGAGCTGGTGCATTGGCTTGGAGGTGCAGAGCATTCCAAGGGCTTGTCCAGAATGGCACTTATCCTCACCCTGGTGAACAGGGGACAGCTGGTCCCTGGGGACAAGGAGAAGGGTCTAGCCAGGGCGTTTGGAGCAGAGCTGGGAGCAGGTCCCAAGGTGCTCCTATCCCATCTTGGTGGATGTGGCAGGAGGAGGTGCAATAGCCATGGCACAGAGTGTGAGGACTCCTGTCTCCTCCAGTCTCAGCTGTGGGCAAGGTCTGCACCTCACAGGTCCCATCTCCTTGGCAGAGGTTGGCAGGATGAGCCCAGCTTAGCCTTGCATGGGAGCAGAGGGTTCCTGTACGCTGTGGAGCCCCTGGTGGAGGAGTTCTGCACCCAACCTTTGCCAGTCCCACAAAGGAGGGTCACACATTTCAGCTGCCACTCAAGGTATTCAGCCTTCCCCCAAAGGGCACCCATCCCCACCTCGGCTGGGCTAAGCTTTCTGCAGACAGGGAGAGGGACAGCAACAGGAAGCTCTTGACACTGCTGCCACACTCCACAGTGATGCGAAAACCCAGCCTCCAAATTTGGAAAGTAGCTCATTTCCAAATATCCCCATGAGCTGAAAATCCCAAGTCAAAACGAAACCAGCCCCAGCCTCTAGTTCAAAGTTTCCTGTGTAAAAACAAACCTGCAGACAGCTGCATTTGCACACAAAAGGTTTTGTTTTCAGGAGGAAGGTTTCTTTTTCAGAGGAGTAAACACAAAGCCTGCCCATCTTTCATGTCACAGGGTAGGAAGGAGATCTGCCTAGCAGCTCAGGTCACAGGCAGGGCATTGTCCCATCCTACTGCCTGGCTGCTGTTCCTCTCCCATGTGCCCTGGCCTGAGCCAGTGCCAACACCAACGTCCCCACCAATGCCACCACCACCGCCACTGTAGCCAGCGGCAAGCCCCGGACTGAGGCTTTTTACACCCATTCCTGTAGCTGTGACACCTTTGAGTGTGCCAGGGCATGGGGACTGGCCTTTGCACTGCAGCAGTCCTGGGAAGCTACGGCGTGGCACTCAGGGGTGCTCCTGTCCCTGCAGTGTGGCTGCAGCATTGGCAGTGCCTGCTTATGCAGCTCCTCAACTTCTCCTTGGCATCTCCCGCAGCTCCGGAAGCCAAACACAACATGAGCCCATCTTGAAGACTGTCAGCAGTGCCTGCTGCTTTCTTCATCCAGCCCCCAGCACAAGCAGCTCAGCTTCTTCACAGGAGGAGCCAGGGGACCCCTTCTGGGTTCTACTCCCCCAGCCCAGCTGCAGCAGCCCCAGCACCACCCTCCTCAGGCTGAGGCACGTTTGGGGCTGGCACAGCCTGGCTGCTCCCCAGGGCACTGCTGTGAGCAGCCACACATCCCAGCGGTAGCTGCTGCTTGGGTCACATCTTGGCCACAGGCACAGCTCCCACAGCCATTGGTTGCCAAAGGCTCTGCTGGCACATGCTCAGCCTAGTCTGGAGGCTGCTGCAGTTCTAGAGCAGGGGTGAGGCGGCCACAGAGGGATGCAGGATCAGCACCCTCCACTGTTGCCTGCTGACAATTTTGTCTGTCCTTTCAGCCACAACCTCTGCTGCTTGACCAGGGTCAGTGGGGCCATTCACTAGGTCCTCCAGAGTGACACAGAGCTCAGCCTTGTCTCTCCAGGAGTCCCCAGCAGAGTGTCCATTGAATTGGACATCCTGATTTGAGGATTTGGGGGCATGGAGCATCTGTGAGGCTTGAAGACATTTGACAGTTTGGGGGCATGGAGCATCTGTAAGGCTTGGAGACATGCTCAGATGCCAAACTTGGAGTCCTGGTCCCTACCCAAAGCACTGGCAGAAGCTACTTTCACCTCTGAGCTGGAACACACCTGCCATGCTGCAGTTTACCATCCACACACCAGGAAGCAGAGATGCTCTGCTGCTGGAGGGGAGGGAGAGCTGACTGGTAATGGTGATGCATCAAGCTTTTCTGAGCCTCTTCATCCCCTCCTGGACTCTCATTAGCAGCGTGTTTGGCATCTGGGCTGCAAAGCCACGCTGTCCTGCATCACTCGTGGGTGGTGGCTGGGTTGGGTTGGGCTGGGCTCGCTGCAGGGCCTAGAGGAACAGCCCCAAGGCTCAGAGGGATCAGCCGGGCTGCCGCTCAGCTTGAGCCACTTGGCTGGGAGAGCCTAAAACAACAAACATCGCAGAATGGGGGAATGTTTCACTGCTTCTTCTGGTTGAGTGGTTTCCTGTTTTCTAAGGAGCTCTTCCAGCACCTCTGGGGCAGAGGAATTGCCTGCACAGAGCCTGGTCCCAGAGCAGACCCCTGTCTGGGAGGCAAGTTCTGCTGCTTGACATCTGGCAGAGGAAGAGGTTGCAAAAGATCGGCTGCGACCTTTCCAGAGACCTGCAGCAGGAGTGCTGGAGGTTAAGATTTTTCCTTTTTTTTCTTTTTTTTTTTTTTCTCTCAGGGAATTTTGTCCTGTCTGTTGCCTAAGAGATTGTAAGAACCGATACTTAAGAGACAAAAGAAGTGGCCAAAGTGGGGGAAAGGGTGCAGCTGACTACTCTCTTAGCTGGGGGTTTACTCTTGGGAAGGGCAGAGATACCCTGAGATTTTGGCAGGGGGGTAATGGGGTGGGCTCAGCTCCTGGCCCTCTCTCTCACTCTCAGATCCGAGGGGAACAGTTGAATTGCTGCCACTGCGGGGAGAATTCACTGCCATCACAGAGTCAAGCCCTGTACTGCTTTGTCAGGAAAATCCACAAATGCCAGAGGTTTATGTCCAAAGAGGAGAGAGAGGAGTCCTGCACCTTTATTCGAATGAAGGGAGAGAGTCCACCAGCACATTTTCCCTCCCGAATTTTGTTAGGCACAGCCTCCTTTTATCCCAAACTCCCAGCCCCATATTGCCTCTTCCTTTCCCCATTGGCCGAGGTACTAGGAAGGTACAGCCTTCCCGAACCGCCTACTACATATTCCCCCTTGAACCTACTATTTTACCCCCAAAGTTCAAAAGTTCAGGCTTGTGCAGACACTTGTCTGTTCCAGGAGCCAAGCTGTCTGGGCCCTGCAACAAACCTGCTGCCCAAGGTTAGCAGATACATTAAGGCCCATTTCAAAGACCTTAACACCCATACCTTCACCCATCAAATTGTAAAGACATTAGCTTTTCTCTCAGCTTCTTCCTTACTGTGGGTGAGACTTTGGTGTAAGACCTGCCGTTAAACTGGGACCTTATTAACACCCGACCTCACTGGAAAAGGGCCCTCACCATCTACTGGGGTGCCTCAGGGGAGAAACCCAGGACCCGACCCATTCCCGGGGGTCTCATCTCCTCGGCTGCCACTGCCCAGTCCCACTGTTTTCTGCCGTTCCTCTGGGATTTTTCGCTACACTTTAACCCAGC
>VYZP01058529.1:0-66546 GCA_013400635.1 Hypocryptadius cinnamomeus
ATTTCATGGCACCCGGAGCACTTCTGTGAGACAGCATGGAACAGCCATGATGCCTTGCAGCTTTACATCCATCTGCAAAACGTTTCACAGACTAATACAAGGAAATCAGAGGCACAAAGCTGCAGGGGAGTTTTCTCAGTTGTATTTCTCTTGGATCCATGGTCTTTATCAGTGATGGAACAGCCTGGCTCTGTTTGGGCCCATTGGTTTTCAGTCTCTTCAGTGCTCTGTTGTCAACCAGTGTCAGTGTTTCCTCCAGATCATCCACTGCTTTTCCTCCAGATCATCCACTGCTTTGATGTGCCTTCCTGCTTTGTTTAAAAGTTACAACCATGTCTTTGTTTCTGGGCTGTGTTAGGACTGGCTTATCCTCACTGTTTATAACCAGGCAGAATTACAGCAACAAAGGAAACCTGGCAAGCACCGCCTTCCCCCCAGCCCCTGAGAGCTGGGCACTGTTGGAGGGAGAAATACTGCAGAATTTTCCCTTTGTCCCTTTGGTGTCTGTGAACAAGGTTTTTAATCTAATGTGAATTTTGTGCCAGCAAATATTGATAAAATTCTCCTAGGAATATTAAATATTTTAATTCTCTTTGAAAGTTTCTTTAAAACTGCATCTTACAAACACATCAGTGGGAAAATTGAGCATTTGTTCATCTGGCAGGTGTTGACATTGATGATGTGAAGATGTTTCCAGTTTCCCCCCCCCTCTCTGTAGCTGATAATAACACTGTTGATTTTCTTTCCATATTAAATAATCAAAAACTCTCAATTTTAAAGCTCAATGGAAAGTACAGTGCATTTTGGAGAATCTGTCCCTGATAGCATAGAACATGAGTTTAGTTTGAATTAGAGAAGGTCAGAGATCCTTGACAAAGTGAATGTTGTGCAAGACAGCATCTGATGGTGTGCTCTAAACCACCAGCTGTGGCCACCACCAGGTACTTCATCTAGAGTAATGTTACTGGAATGTTTTTCCCTTAGTTTTTGGGGGTTTTTTTCTTCAGATTATACTTTGACTTTGAAACTGTTTGAGATATTGAACCTGTCATTTAGACTTGGAGTATTCTTGGAGCTCACATCTCAGTTTTTCCACCATTTGGTTTGGATAAAATCTTGCCCTTTAGGGAAAACAGTTTGGCTTTAACACTTCATAGCTACAGTGCAGATTATATGAGTAGATTTTACAATCTCCTTCAATTCAAAGCTGGTGTTTTGCAGCAAGTTCAGTTCTTGACAGATACAGCCTTTAAAACAAGAGTCAGCACTTGTGCTGTCACTTCTGTAACAGTCACAGAGACTGGAGGTGGACTCTTGTCTAAACTGCAACAAGCAAAGCCTGTGTGCTGCTTTCAGTGTCTTTCCTTCTCAAATGTGTTCTCACATGAGTGTACTCAGCAGGGACTTTGAGAAACTTTGTTGATTTAAAATTAATCTCTTTCACACAGTTTCACTGCCAAAAGCAGTTTTAGTGGGGTATGGTTTTGCTTACAGCAGTGCAGCTGATCCTTGTCAGCTATCTCACAGTACATCTTAGCATAGGAAAGAATCAGAAGATGTATTTGAGGAGTAAATCCAAACCTTCCTTTCTCACTTAACCTCTCTCTGTCACAATATAGTCTACAACATACAGTGAAGAGTTTGCATGCAGGCATTTAAGATCTCTACATCTGTGAAAAAAGCATATAATGTGTAGGAGTGGAAAAACTTGGCAAGAGCAGGCAGCTGCTGAGTTTGTTTGGGCTCTTTTTAAGCTCTTGTTAAATGTAAAGGCAAACAGTTATCTTCTAGTTTCCACTGTGACCTTGGACTTTGAGCATGTTGAAAAACTCTGGGATATTGGTGTTTTCTTCTAACTGCTGAATTACTTGTGTGTGGCATTTCTGAGTGAGAGGTAAGCATTGGAGATGCACGGAAGCTGAGTACAATGAAACTACAACAAATAACCATATCCAAAACTATGAAGCAGAGGTGAAAATATGGCATCCAAATGTATTTGGCCATTGAAAATGAGAAAGGTTGTGGGATTACTCAAAATGTGTGTGCATTGTACCTGATTTATTGTATCTGATAACTTGGAGATAAAAAACTAAGTTGTAAATCCTTGTATTCTGTCTCAGGAGTAACACTGGCTTGAGTGGGCTGAGTGAAATCAGTGCAATTGTTAGTTTAGCTTTGTCAGTGCTTTCCAATTTTTTTGTTCATATAGTAACAGGCTTACTGGAAATTGTGACTTCTTGCTGGACTGTCCCTTACAGCAGAATTCTCCTGTGATTCTGTTAAGGAAACCTTTCAGTGGGAGCTACATGTTAACCTACCCAGTTTGTTTCTACCTATGGCCTCACTGAGTCTTAGAGCTGTTTCCCAGAGGTGAACAAGGCTGAAATCTGGTTTCTTTTAGGTCCATGTTGAGTAGTAATGATATGTGATCTGCTGCTGGCAAGTCCTGTAGCTGATCACTGGGGTGTAGTTCTGAACACAGTGAGCACAGGGTCTCCTGAGCAGCTAAAATATGTTCCTCATTAAAACTCTTGATAAGCATTGTGCTTAAGTTGCATTTGTGAAAGTGAGCTGTCAGATGGCATTTGTTAGTTTTTACAAAAGCTGTCTGTTTTCCTTTCTTTGTGAGGTCACCTCAGTCTCCACTCTCATCAAATGGTGCCCCAAGCTGCAATAAGCTTGGAGTAGTGTGGGAGGGTTATTGCTCTATTGTGAGTCTGTGAATGAGAATTATAGTCGTGGCTTTCTGTTCTTCAGGGGGATAAGCAGTGGTGCCAAGTAATCCTAAACTTGCTTTCTAATTCTTGTTTTACTCCACAGAAAGAAAGTAGGGAAACAGTAAATTAAAAACAAACAATTTCAATAAAAGTTAGTCATAAAATTTTTCCATTTATTAAAAATGGTCCCCACATGGGGAGAGTGTGAGATGTGCAGATCATGCTGTCAGGACCTTTATGCTGTCTTGCTGCAGACTTGATTTTAGTCTTTTATTTAAATGACTGCAAGGGCCTTTTAAGAGATAGAAATGTTAGTTGTTTCTCAGGTCAGTGTTTTTACATTAAAAAATGCCAGCACATGCAAGATTGCTTGAAATGTTCTTCCTAGTGCTGCTTGACTGAGCTGGTTGACAATCTACAGTCAAAAGGCCACCTCAGCCCCATTTCAAGTCTTAATTTCTTTTCCACCATCTCTTCCTGTTAGCTTGTTATCTCTTTCCTCCTAATCCCTCCTTCCTTGCATCCCTCATTCTCCAAATGCACTAGCATTGCTTTTCTCTCAAATGACTCTTTTCTCTTAACCTTTGAATAAATCCTTTTTGTGTCAGAAAACAATGTGACATACAGGACAAACTCCATTGCTGAAGGTACTGTGAGTTGTAAACTGAAATCTGCTCTAAATTCAAGAGCTCTTAAGAATAGGGGAAGACTGTAATGAAACACCTGTTTGCTGACTTAGAAATCATAGGTGTTTTGAATTCTTGTGATGTTCCTGACACTTTAAAACTGGTGACACAGTAGCTCTGGAGCTCTTTCTACCTGTCCCTGTTCTCTTTGCCAGGCATCGTATACAGGTTTGGAGGCTCACAGGTTGGATCACTAGCTCTGGATGCTTCCTAGGGTTTGTGAATTGCCACCTGAAAGCAATACAGGAATAGAAGCCATGTGGTTGTAGCTTCAATAGAAGCTCTGATGTCTGCTGAGAAATGTCACTTTACTGCATGTCTCAGACCAGGTCTTTTACTCTGATTTTATTTCTTTCTTTCCACATAGCCTGTATATCATCCTGAGCAATGGCCCCCTTCCTACGGATATCTTTCAACTCCTTTGAGCTGGGACCTGTGCAGAATCAAGGAGAACAACTACAGCCTTTCTGTGCTATCAAGATGAAGGAAGCTCTGACTACAGGTGAGGTTACAAATGGGGATGCTTTTCTGAATATCAGTAAATTTTTGAGAACTACTGTAAACCTCCTTAATCTGTGAATGGCAGCGAGTCCTTTTCTTCCTGTCATGCCAAGCCCTTCAATGTGATCTTTTCTTTTGAAATGGGAGAAATAATAATGGCTGTTTTCTCTACCCCCACCTTAAAGCAAGGTTTCTTTATTAGTACTCAGGACAGGAAGCTGCACTGCAGCAGGTTTGAGGGAACTGTCCTCAAGTACAAAGCAGCAAATGCTCCTTATTGGCTTGGAGGATGAGAGGTGCAGTTTGTTATTGTTGTAGTAACTGAGGTACTTTGGCTGAGTTGTTTGCTTGAAATGACTCACACTGAAGGTCCTCTTAGCACAGAAACACAGAATAAGCTGTGCTGGAAGGGACCCTCAATGATCACTGAGTCCAACTCCTGGCCCTGCATGGGACCATCCCCAGGAGTCCCACCCTGTGCCTGAGAGCACTGTCCAAAGGCTCCTGGAGCTCTGTCAGCCTTGGGGCTGTGCCCCTTCTCTGGGGAGCCTCTTCAGTGCCCCAGCACCCTCTGGGAGGAGCCTTTTTCTAATAGCCAACCTGAACCTGCCCTGACACGACTTCAGGCCATTCCATCAGGTCCTGTCACTGTCAACACAGAGCAGAGATCAGTGCCTGCCCCTCACAAGGAAGTTGTAACTGCAGTGAAGTCTCCCCTCAGTCTTCTCCACTGAACAGACCAAGTGGCTCACCAGGCCCTCAGCCTTCAAAGACCTCATCTTTACAGAAGCTGGTCCAAAGGTTTATAATGTCCTGTGACATTTGGCTAGAATACACCACTGCAGCCAAACAGGATGAGGGAATTGCTGTATTGGGCTAGACTGCAGCTCCAATTCTGCACTGTGGCTCTAAAAATTCACAAAACATCAAAGAATGCAGTAAAGGGTGAAATTTCTTCTTCCTACAACATGATTGGTCTTTTCTCTTATTGCTGCGGGTAAAAGCTGCATTTAAACTTGAAATTCGAGGCATGGTGCCTTTTCCACAAAGTGTTGTCATCCAGCAAATGTAGTAAGCTCCAAAGAAGTAGTTTCCTAATCTGCTGCTCTGAAGAAATGGTGTTGAAGGTGTTGCAGCTGCCAGAATATGTGGATAAATTAAAGTAATTTAAATAAATCCACAGGGGTTTTTTCCCAGCCATTTGCTTTTGAAATGTAGAATTGTCCCAATATTTCTCAGTCTTTGCTTCTGTGTGTCTTTGACATACTAAAAAAAAGGGGAGGAGAGGGAACTGCTTGGAGAGGTGAGTGATTGGAGTAATCAGGAAAACAATCTGATGCTCCTGTTGTCAGTTTGACAAGATCTGGAACAGCTTTTTTGTTGGATTTGAATGCTAAAACACAATCAGGGAAATATTTATTGTATAGGAAGAAGAAAATCATAGAGCTTAATGATTAGGCATGGAGCCAGTTTGCAAACATGGGATGTGTTTTGAAGTCAGGAGTGCGAGCAGAGAAGCCAAGGAGGCCTGGGCACAGCAGAGGCAGGAACAGCGTTCTTGAAGGCTGTCCTTTGCTCCCCCTTCAGTGTTCATTTCCAGACAGGGATTGTGACCCATGACAAACCTTGATTAGTATGATTTTAATGACAAAAGCAGCATAGCCAGGCTGGAAGGTGTTTGCAGTAACTGAGACACCTTCTCTATGTTTTATGTAGGGTAAAAATGTATAGAGTTGACTGATCAGAGCAGATATTAACTGGGACATGGGACTAGAGAGGGGAGAGGCTGTGGACAGACTGGAATCATTCTTTCCCCTTCTAAGAATCTTACAAAGTAGATTACCAACTCTTTACAAACTGCTGCTGTTTCTGCAAACCCTGAATTACTGTCAAAGGTTCTGCAAATATGCAATCTCTCCTATTGTCAAGGATGCCTCCCGAATTCTGTCTTTTTGATGAAGGGGTTTGGCTTTAGCAATCCAAAAAGCAGGCCAGTGTAAAAGCCTTGCTGTGCAGACAGCCTGCTTTTTATCCCCCTCCTCACCTTTATTGTCTTACTAATAATCTCTAAATAAATGTGTAGATGTGGCACTTGGGGACATAGTTTAACGATGGCCTTGGTGGTGCTGGGTTAGTGGTTGGACTTGATGATCTTAAAGGTCTTTTTCAACCTAAACAATTCAGTGACTCTGTGACAATATTTTCAAGTTTTTTTCATAGAACAGTGCTCTGGAAGTAGATTTGCACTGTGAAGGGCTTGAGCCTTCTGTCTGCACAGTTCCTCAAATTCAAGAGAAAAGCTTTTGACTGAGTAGAGGAGGAATGCTCAAGTTTGCTTTGCAGTGGAGAGGTCCTCAGGTGGCCATTTCTGAGCATTTTGGAATCTCCTTTGGCAAGTGGCTCAGGGCTGTGTCCAAGCTGTAACTCCCAGTGCTGCTGCTGGCAGGCATTCCCTAATAAAGCAGTGCAAGGACACCATTCCCTGTGCTTGTCTGCAGAGTGGAGTGCAAGCCCTTCATGACTGAACACTGACTTTGCCTTGAGATTCCAGGAAGATTTTAAAATATTAAGTATCTAACAGACCACACTGCAGCTTCCTGAGGAAGGGTCGAACTGTTTAATCTGCTTTACTACTGCCTTGATATCATAACAGGAAATGGATCATTCAGAGCTGGAGAGGCACTTAGAAAGCACTTCTATTGCAAAAAGAAAAGATCTTGATGAATAACAGAAATTGTGTAGAATGTAGAAAATTGTACTCAGTTACCTGGACACAAATGGAGAATAATTGACTTGGAAGCAAATCAGAGGAAAACTGGGAGGTGACTCTGTGTGCCAGAGTCACAGTGAAGAGCTGGATGTGGTTTCTTAGGAGGCATCATCACTTTGGATGTGTTGATGGGACTTAAGAGACTCAGATCTAGAAATATGCCAAAGCTTCTCATAGATTGTGCAGTCACTGGCTGTTTTCTGTGCCTGAGATATGGACAGAAATCAGTTTAATGGGTAGCAAGAGAGACTGAAGCTGTGTATTAGAATCATAGAATGCCAGGCTGGAAGGGACTTCAAGGATCATCCAGCCTTTCTTGGAAAAAAGGAAAAGAAAATCCATCTGATAAGAATAGTACAGCAATGTAAAACTTCTAACAAGGGAGTGTGCTGAGATGCTCTTAAAGGAAACCAAAAAAAAGAGGAAAAAAGGACATTATTTGAGGTAATTTTAGCTTTTTTGTTATTCCTTAACTACACAAGGTCTGCATGGATTGTAGAGGACAGATAAGGCCCTGAAATATCCTTTAAAAAGTAGCAGTCATGGTAGAGTACAATGCCAAGGAGAGTGACTTACGAATATAAGTGAAATGTTGGGATAACTTGGAAGTAGATTAATGAAATGTGAAGCCTTTCATCTCCTAGACACTGGTTTCAATTTAAATTGGGTCAGTGTGAGGTTTATCTTAATTTCTCTTATAGCAGTAGGTACTCACAGTGATTAGAGGGCACTTCATGGAGATTTATACCAGAATGGAGCCATGCAAGTGTTCCCTGGCAAGTTGTGACTGACTAACCCAGCTTATGAGTTCCACATCAGGGTTTGTCCTTCCTGCTCTCTAGCTCCATGTTGACCCCATCACTGCCTTTGCATGTTCATCAGGGTGGGCTTTGCCTTCCATGTCATAAACTTTTGAGCTGAGTATTTAAACCTCTTTCCAACAACAGTAAAAGAAGCAGTAAGTCTGCTTGTAGTTTCAGTACAAGTGTTCCCTCTTTTTTTGTTGTTGAGTTTAAATGATAGATCTATATACATTTTACAGTTTCTGTTCTTTTTTTTTTCTTTTTTTTTTTTTTTTTGCTTTCAGAGAGAGGAAAAACTCTTGTTCAGAAGAAACCCACCATGTATCCCGAATGGAAATCGACTTTTGATGCCCACATTTACGAGGGCCGGGTGATCCAGATTGTGCTGATGAAAGCAGCAGAAGAGCCATTGTCTGAGGTGACTGTGGGAGTGTCAGTGCTGGCAGAACGGTGCAAGAAAGGCAATGGCAAAGCAGAGTTCTGGGTAAGGAAAAAGATTAATTCTTCCAAATTGCTGACCTAGTTTTGTTTCTTTCAAGCTGAATGAATGCCTTGTGCCTTTTAGATTTTCCTAGGTCAGTAGAATCTCTCTAGTTCGTATTCACCTGTTACACTTGAGGCTTTTTTTCACACCTTGATTTCTAAGACAAGAGCAATTACTCAGAAGAGTAAAAGCTAATAGTGATCAGTTTTAGCCAGTTCAGTGATCTCAAGTCCTCTGTTTATTACCCACAGAACAGGTACCACATTGACATCATCAGTGTTAAACTTCCTCTGTACAGCCTCCCATGATTTGGACAGAGCATCATGGCCAGCAAAGAGACCACTTAGCATAGCCTGTAAGGTTATTTTTGTGTGTGGAGAGACAGCCTGGCATTAATAGCTGTAACTGAGGTCTTGGCCTTCTGTAAACTTTGCAGGGCAAATGTTCTGAGTGTCAGACACTGCCTTAGAGATGAACTCACTCATTATCCCAGTAGGATGTTGGGATTTCTGGGGATATGTTCATGGGTGTACCTAATGTAACTGTGGTTTGGTTTTGTCTGGGTACTGGATTTTTCATCCCAAGTTGTATTTAGTGTAACCCAGAGGTACTTTGCTCTGTGCTGAAGTGAAGATTGAGTCACTCTTACATGGTTAAGGGTTTCTTATCTTTTATGAAGGCAGCAGTTTAAGAATTAGTGGCTACATTCTGAGCAGAGGAACTGACCTCAGCTGTTGGCTTAAAAGACACTATTTTTTTTTGCTGATCTGTAGAATTTGCCACAGAAACCATGTGTAATGGTTTGGAGGAGGAAAGGAAAATAAATTTTGATTATACCACTTTTTTTCATTGCCAGCAACAGCATTTGATATCACTATGGTTTGTACTCTCAATAAACATATAAAGGATTGTATAGACTTCTTTTAAAACTGGGTTCCTGTGCAGTTTGAGTTTACTAACAGTAAAAACAGAAGCCAGCAAACTTCTGTGCAGAAACGGGAAAGGGCTGTGGACAAACAATGTGAACTCTGACCATGCTGAACTCCTGGGGCACATCAAAGCCATGCAGCACATGAGGAAAAGCAGGAGAATAAAAGCCCCTGACTCAGCTGCAATAGTGAGATATGGAAGAGGATTGTAATCAAACAGTTATTGCATAGTCTACTTTGATACCCTAGAAAGAGCTGTTTAAATTCCTGAGAGATGCAGTCAACCACACACTTCACTGTTGCTTTCTTTCTTTCCACAGCTTGACCTTCAGCCTCAGGGGAAGGTGCTGATGGCTGTGCAGTATTTTGTGGAAGATTCAGGTATTGTCAATAGTTTCTTTTCAGTCAGTTATGTGAAAAAGGTGGTTGTTTTTTTGCAGAACACAGAATGTAGCTTACAAAAAAAAAATCACCTGCTGTACTGAGTAGAATCTTACTAATAAATTTTATTAATTTGCTCTCTAGGTGTTTGTTTGGGTTGTTTTTTTTTTTTTGTTATTTGCACTCAGGACAGGATTTGTTAATTTCTAAATGCTGTTGCATTTAAACACTTTTGGATCTTTAATGTGTCTATTCTCATGTTTTCATGTGATAGAAAATATATTATCTGTTCCTTTTTAGGTGCAAAGAAGTTGAATCTCTTGCTCTAGCTTATGTGGGAAATTTTTTATGTGGATTGGAGCAGTGGGTCTGAATTTCCTGGGATTCAGACATCCTATTCACTAATTACAGAAACTGATTGTAGGAATGAGTGAATGGTTTAGTATTAAAATGCAAATCTAGTCAATGATCTGATGTACCAGTTTAAAAAGTGAACAGCCTGTCTGTTTCAGAAACCTACACAGCCTCTTTGGAAATGTACTAGGAGGGAAACTTCAAGTACAATAATAAACCCAAGAATTTTGGTGTGGATTTGTGTATCTGGGGAGTCCTTACCTAAAGGAAATGCTGTAAACCTCACAACTTGCTTAGCTTGTACTTAAGACTTTCTCATACTAGGAGTCATGAAACCATTATTTCTTGGGAATAATATTGTAATTATAATACAACTGGTCTGCCAGATTAGGCTACCACTCATATAAGGTTTAATGGTATGTGCTAATAAATAACTGAAAAGACTAAGCAGGACATTTTGAAGCATGGGTGAGTTTTTTTCCCCCACAGACATTTATAGAAGGAGCACAGTTCTGCTCTCCAGAACAAGTGCATTGAGAAGGTGCCATGCATTTTTGTACCATCTGTGCAGAAAATACTGAAGATAGAATGTGATGGGCATAGGTTACATTTTAGAGGTGATGTTTTATCTTTGTGATGGTAAAAAACCCAGCCTGTATGCTTCTTGCTTTGGTGTCTATGGAAAGTCAACACTTTAAAGCAAAATTAAAAAAAAAAATACTGGGACTTTAAAGAATCTCTAAGTGGGAGCTTTTCTCAGGTTTGCATTTAAACTGATATGAGCCATTATATTAGAAAATATTCATCTTGGTCTTTGTCATAGTTTCCTGTGCAAGGCTGTTTCATGGGACAATGGTACTCTGACCATACATATTTAATGCAATATACAGAAATCCATTTCTCCTGGACACCCAGAAGTTTCTCAAGCAAACCTGTACAAACCCAGTGTCAGTATTTTCAGTTCTTTATTTATTGAGGCTGAAGCATATTTCCTCCTCTCCACACAGACCTGTGGAAGTGAAAACCTTCCATAATTTATTATTAGCTGTTAGTAGGAAGGTAATATATTTGTGTGCTGAAAGTACTACATTAATTTTACTCAGTAATCAAAATAGTTTAAAAATAGATACAGTGTTCTTGCAGTTCTTTTCATTGCCTTTATTAGGGATTGCAGATGGTGGTAGATGAAGCCTAAATACCAAACATATCATTAAGTCATGTATTTATATTCTAATTGGCAAGTTAGTATTCACATCTGAATCCACTTTTTTGACCTTCTACTTTGCAATGAGTTCCTATTAACCTTCTTCTTTATATGAAATTAGTCACCAATACATTTTTGGTAACTGAACCACAGAGGTGGTGGAAATTGCCTCTCAAGACTTTGATGCATCTACGTTTTGTGAAGGAAAGTCACTCAGTCTGATATTTTAATGTGAACACTGCAAATATCAATGCATTTTAACAAACTACTCCTCCTCAAGGTTGTAAACCTCCCTTATGTCAGTGTTTAATGCTGCTAAATAGGCAAACACTGATTTTTGGCTTATCATTGCACTGCTATAAATGTTCTCTCCAGTTAAATCAGCACTTACCAGTGTGAGAGCAGAGAGGTTTGCTGATGCATTGCAAGGATTGTTTGTGTCAACCTCCATTCCCCACCCTGCTGAAACCCTCAGGGACAGTTCACATTCCTTCCTATGCACTTGTCACTTTGCTCTCCCTTCTGACCTGCCTTTGCATACTGGACCCAATGGCAGCTGTGTCTCTAAAATGCTAAAAAAGGCTTGTCCTGAAACTGGTATTTCAGTTGTTCCCTGGTTTATTCAAAGTATTCCCTGGTTTATTCTATTGCTGCCATTTGTATCTTTTGAGTTATAGGTGCTACCTTTTGTTTGAAAAGCTCCAAGCACTTCACAAAAGTGACTAATTCTTTCTTTGGCTTGTTTTGCAAACTGAAGCTGCTGTTTTTCAAACCTTTCTTCTAAGTAGCAGACATTCTGCTACCTTTAGAGAAAACTGCTTTCCTCTGCTGCAGTGGTGCAGAGCAGAGAAATAAGAATGTTATTGCTCCACTAACAGGTATATTCTTAGAGCAAAAAAAAAAAATCACAAAATAAGCTGGTATTAATGGCTCTTCCACGGTCGACTACACTGAGACTTTTCATTTGAATATTCCTTTTCCAGATTGAGGCCTGTCCAGTTAATTTAGGGCTGCATATTAAAAGTCTTACCAATCTTAATGGTTTTTTTCTTCCTAGACCCTATAAAATGGGGACTGCAGAGCCCTGACTTAGAGCTGTCAAAAAACTTTTTTGTCTTCTGACCTGTGATTTGAATATGAGTTTGTGCTGGAAATTCAAAAGCTTTTCTCCTGGTTTGTGAAACGTAAGAACAGGGTGTTAACCTCATTTTTAATTTTGAAACTGTTTTCCTTCTACCCCTCCTTCTCTCGTTGTAGTATTGAAACTAGGTTATAATTCTGTAAAGCAGCTTTAGCTTTAATAGGTGGGAGTTGAAATAAGTTTAATGCTTTGCTTCGTTTTTGTTTATTCAAATGTGGTTAATGACCTCCTCGAGTCAGAAAACGCAGAACCTCACTCTCCTGAGTGTCTTGTGCAGTGTTAGCAGCTTTGGGCTTGTGAATTGGGTTTGAATTCTGAATTGCCGTTTTGCTGGCTACAGCTCCCTGCAGAAAGGGACAGTGATTTTTTTTTTTCCTTACAATGCCATTAGAAGTACCAGAAGGTGAGTAATTTACATGGAAACTTTTGATATTTCAGTTCTCTGAATTCTAGAAGAGGGACCTGAACCAGAGCTGCATATATTTTGAATATGTTGTTCTCTGTGTGTTGAGTGTTGGGAAAGCATGAGACTTCAGCATTTTTCTGAGTTATCTGTGAAAAATAATAGGGTAAATAACAGATTTGCCATTTCAGTCTGGATATTGTATGGGCCTAAAGTAAGGTTTGAGGAAAGTATCTCTGTGGATGAGGTGTGTTGTGGAAGGATGGTCACATTTTTAATAAATAGTAGTGATGAGAGCTGAAGAGCCAGAACTGAACCTTATAATTGTACATGGGAGTGTTGGTATGATCTAATAATTTAACTGAGAAAATGCTGTTTCTAGAAATTTGGCTAATGTGGAGGTTACTCAGTGGCATCTCTCATCTCCTTTAATCTGCAGCAGAAGTGCGATTGCATGAATTGAACAAAAACATCTGCAGGCTTTATCTTCTGATTTTTCTTTAGGAGAATCAGATAGTTGCAGGTGTGGTGATTTCATAGATAGCAGGTTGGTGTGTCTGTGGTTCCTAAGGTAGCTAACATGTTGTGTGGAGCACAGAAAATCTGATATAATTTGTACCTTCAGTAGAAGTTTGAGATGCTTGAGATCTGTATCTGTATATTGAGATGCTGTATCTGTTGGTTTTACTGTGTAATTTGAAAAAGAGAGAAGACCCATTTTCCAGTTTATTCCTGGTTTTATTATCACAAGTGAGATACCAGAGGTCTCTGCAGAAGCATTTACCAAAACACTGAGCTGTAAAACAAGAGCTCTGTACACTGAGCACGGGCCGTGTTCACACTGCAGCTCTGGGTGGGTGGGAGCACTGAGGCTGGCTGGAGTGTGTTTGGTTTTGGGGATTTTTAAACCTGGATTGAAAATCATGGCTTGTTAATGCTGGAGTTTTGTTTTACACTTCTCTACCAGGCCATTGGTGTCAGAAATGCCTAGGAAAGGTCACACACATACACACTGAAGCAGCTGCAGAGCAGCAGCTGGTGCTGGCCCAGGGCCATGACAGGACTTTATCCTGGATTTGTTCAAGGCCAGGCTGGATGGGGCTCTGAGCAACCTGGTCTAGTGCAAGGTATCCCTGCCTGTGGCAGACATTGCAAATAAATGCTCCAACCCAAACCCGTGATCCTCTGAAGAGGGGTAGCACAAAGACCAGAGTGATTTAACATAGCAAGTTCATGTCACAGAACTGTGGGCTTTGGGAAACTTCTACTTCTGTAAATGGTTTCTTGGGATTTTTAATATTTTAATCATTTTTTAACTGCTGATCTTTAAAGCAGTCTTCTCCAGGACCAGGTTAAAGAGCAGTTTGCCTCTGAGACAGTCCATGCTGGGAAAGTCTCCTTTGTCAGGAACAAGCTTTCCCTTTTAATGATTGCTCTGAGAGATTAATATTTTTCTTGACCTGAAGGTGCACTTAACTTTCAAACAAAGCCAAGTGCAAGGCTGCAGAACAGCAGAAGGAGACAGACACTGAACAGAAGTGTTAGTGGGGTTTGTAATTAATTATAAAGTTTCAGACAAATCTCAGCCTGAGCAACCAGCTCAGAAAATTCCTTTCCTGTCCCTGTTTGAAGTGAAGTCCTGGTTCCCAGACTCTGACAGTAGCACTGTTCTCTTTCCTGTTCACGAACAGCACCATGAAATGAGCAGGTTAAAGTGAAAAATGAACTCTGAAGAGGGCATATATTTTTTTCAATTCTTTCTTTTAAGAAAAACTAGTAGAGTTATCCTGAGGTTCTTTTCCTTTGTCATTGGACTTTTGAGGTTCAATTGAGACAATGTGACATCTCACCTTGAGGTTTATTACAGCTCAGCAGAGCCCCACCAATGTCATTGTAGTAAATGTTTTCCTGGCAATGGGTTGGGTGTTGTGTTAGTGGCTGTGGGGACTGGGAAATGTTCAGCAGGACAGGCTGTGGAGCTGAACAGAGAATGCAGGCGGGGTTCACAGTATTCTGGGGAGCTGCACTGCCAGTTCCCAGCCCTGCTTTGTGGTTGCTTCATGAATGTACAGCAAAGAGGAGATCTGGGCATTTGTGTCAGATCAGCTGCAAGTTTTGAGAAGGGACCTTGAAGTACACGTACACATCAGTGATAAATATTAACCACAGCTCTCAACAGAGGAAATAGATTATGTTTAATGGTGTGTGCTGGGTCCAAAATGATTAATGTCAACTCCAGGCTGCAGAGGTCACCTGAACCCTAGCTGCTGATTCAGCTGTTCTGTACCTGCTCTTTCTGACCATGTGCTGGTTCATGACAAGCATTTCACTTATGGAAATCCTGGCTTGCTTGGAGGGGGAAGCAAAGTTTTTCCCTTTGTGTTTCTGCATCCCCCTCATCTCTGCCCTGCATCCATACAGTTGTTGTTAAAGTTATTTCTCTGCAATTGCTGATTGTCTCTGCATCTCTGAAATTAGGCCTTTATTCTCCAGTTAACTCCATGGTTGGCTGAGCTGCTTAAAACTTTTCTGGAGCAATACACTTTAAAGGTAATTTACACATTAAAGATAACTTGTTAAACGTGCCCATAGTAAATTGAAATTACACCATAATTTCAGAGTCACCTCAACTCCAGATGAACCTGACTCACAGCTGCTCTCCAAACCTCTCAGCTGCTTCTGAACCAGACAAAAATGTTTTCAGCTATTCTTTGTTATATTGGTTGGTTTTGGCAAAGGCATCTAACAAAGCAGCTGGTTGTAAAGTCTCTGTGTCCTCACATGCAGATTTTGAGGTTTCGCTGTGCTCAAGCATTCTTCCCCATTAAAGTATACTTAGGGAAAATGTGCAAAATAAAAAAAAAAAAGGAGGAAAAAAACCTAAAGTGATTCGTTTATATAATTACCCTGTCAAAGAAATAAGTGTCAGTCTCATGTATTTCTCTTAAGTTTGATGTCAGAGCTTCTGACAGGGAGGAAACACTGGTGTTTCCTATAAAAACAAGTTTTGTCAGAGGCTTCTGCATGCAGTATCAGCAATACTAAATTGCTCCAAGTATTTCAGCATGAGGTGTTTGTTCCTCACTAAACACTTAATTTGCTTGTTATGGACTTCAGAAAGACTTTTGTCTGGTAATTTGCTGCGTCACAGGTGATCTCCTCAGAATACTGCCATGAAGCAAAAGGCCTTTCTCTGCTTCCTTGCTGTTACTGATTAAATCTCCCTTACGAAGACATCCTTTACTGCAGCAAACAATGTGAGGTATTGCTGCCTCTCAAGCACCTTGTTTCCCTTGCACTGCACCAGTGTGGTTTCCCTGAAGCATTTGGGCAGCAGTGGGTGAGGTCTGTGTGTTTGCTCAGCAGGATTAAACAGAGATAGCACAGTTTGCAGACTGCCACAAGCTGAAGTGCAGCAGCTGAAGAGTTTGTGTAGGGTGAATTCAGCAGCCTGTTTGAACAAGGAAAAGGAATCCTGTTTCTGGAGGGGCAGGGGTGACTCAGGAGCTGTCACAGTGCTCTCTGGAAGGTCCTTTCAGGGGCTGTCAGGATGGGTTTTTCTCTAAACCAGGTGGCCAATTTCTCAGAAAAGTACATTAATACCTAGTGGCAAAACCTGGAGACCTTTTTTGAACTTTCTTTTTACTAATATGCTTAATCTTTCCTCAATATCTGAGCTGATGATGCCGTTTCTTTTCTAAGCACATGCTGCTGCAGTGTGGCTGCTGCTGGCTGTGACAGATAAATTAGTTTAGGACACTCAGAATGGTGTCACATGACAGATTGTATTCCAGGTTCAGCATTCTGTTGGAATAGCAGTGGTGGCAGCCAGCTAAAACAAATGACAAGAACCAAGTGCATCTAGCAGCCAGAAACCCAGAGCTCCTGGGTAACTTTGTAGTAAGTTCAGGCACTACAGTGAGTGTGACTTGGCAAAGGACACAAATCTGCTTCTGTCAGTGCTAAAAGTGAGGCTCACCCTGATAGTGATAAAAGGCAGCAATGCAATGGAGCAAATTTTAAAAACTATTATATTGACGATGGGAAAAATGCTCTTCTGGCTTTTTCCTTGCTCCATTGCTGTGGGAATTCCCAGCCTGCAAACAGCAAGATGCTGTTGCCCTCAGATTTACAGCACTTTGGACATGTGAACTATGTCCACATTTCTTCCAGGCTGGGACCCAGAAGCTGCTGGCCAGAGCTGATGGAGTTAGCAGTTGATCAGCTCCTCGTTGGTAGCTCAAGCCTTTATCTTTTCCTGCTGGATGGGATTGTCCCTCAACAGACAAGAAATGTGTTCTTGGGTTAAACTACCAGCTACCCAGTCTCTTGATAAACCTGCATTGGGTTACCTTTGCTACTACCCCCTATGCCTTCAAAAATGCCTAATTAAGACTAAATAGTCTGAGTTTGTGTCTCAGTCTTACAGCCATAAATTCACTCTTTTGTAAAAGAAACTCAGAAGCTTCCTTGGAAATGCGTGAAAATAACCATAACCTCTAATGATGACCTGTATGAGCCAGCTGGACTTGGAGCTGGAGAATTTGTTTGTTGTTTTATTTCTTGGCTTAATGCTGCATGTGATTTCTATGTGATCCAGTATTAGATGCTACAGTAGATGGGAGCAGGTAGTATGATTATAATACTGAATAATTTGACTCTATGGGGGATAGAAGGGGAAAGGATTGAGACTGAGAGTCGTGGAAAGATAAAACGTGAATGTTATAAAACAGCAAAAGGGAAATGTCTAACTGAAAATCTCATTTGTCCTTGCTGTTTAATGATCCTAGAGGCTGGAAGAAAGTAATCTTCCTGTAGAATGGTCCTGTGGTCACCCAGAAGGTCCTGCAGCAGCTCATCTGAATTTCTGCTGCAGTCCTGGTTCAGGAGGGCATGTGGAGCCAGCAGCATGGAAAGGCTTCTGCTGACCCTCCTGCTTCCGATAAAATATTTACTCATATTAAACATAAATCACAGAACAGAAATCATAGATTTGTTTTTCAAGGAACAACAGTGGTTGTCACTTCTCTATCAAAACTGTGCTCCATCCCTGCTCTTTGCTCTGAGTTGATCAGCTGAAGGCTTTTTCTGTGTGGGCAGGAGTGGGAGGTGCTTGCACAGGACACAGGGACACCTTGGGAAGCAGTGTGTGCACCTGTACCACCCCTGATGGACTGAAAGTCTGCAGAATGCAGGTGTAAAATGAACAGAAACACGAGTCAGAAACAGGAAAACAAACTGAACATTTGGGAGAAGCAAATATTAACCACTGTAATACCTGGAAGTACTAAAAGTGTGTCTTCTTGTGTCCCCTTCAGACTGCAGACAGTCGATGAGGGAAGAGGAGGGGACAGTAACTATCAACAGGAGAGGAGCTATCAAGCAAGCCAAAATCCACTACATTAAAAGTCATGAATTTATCGCCACCTTCTTTGGACAGCCTACATTTTGCTCTGTCTGCAGAGACTTTGTATGGTAAGAAAGAAAATCTTAGCTTCCCCCAGCTCCAAGGGCCAAATTACTGCAAAATTTGCTTCAGATATACTCAGACGAAACGTGACAAATAAATTTGTGTTGGGAAATTGAAGTTATATACTCAATAAGGGCATTTTTATACCTAAGAACTACAGTTGTCTTTCACACTGAGAAATAGAGCTTGAACATTTTTGCCACTGAAATAATATGCAGAAACTCCATCAGCAGCATCAAGTGATATCTGGCCATGATCATCAGCAGCTCTGCCACATGAGAATAGGAGGGGTGGGTCTGAGAAAATAATGGCCAGACTTTGAGATGTGAAGTGACTGATGGCAGCCTAGAGACCCACAGACAAGTTGGATCCCTTTCATAGTAAGGCTGGTTTTGTCCTAAGTTAGGTTGGGAGGATTTTCCATGTGTTTGAAACCTTGTTGTTTCTGGGTTTTCCTCCTAATTTGCTGGTCTGTCAAATACAGGACCTTATCTTCTAAACACTGCTGTCCTAAGACAGAGGATTCTGATTACCAGAATTTAGACCAATTTATTAATTGGTTGTTTGACATGGTGAAAATAAAATAAAAACCAGCCATCTTTTATTCCAGAAAATGTATTGATTTCCTTTTTTATAATTTGTTTTTCAGGGGACTCAACAAGCAGGGATACAAATGTAGACGTAAGTTGATTTTTTTTTTTTTTTAATTTCTTCTTATGCTGTTTTCCACATGAATCTGGAGATCTTGAAAAAAATCTGCAAATATGCATGGCACAATGGATCATCACTATGGGTAGTAGCAGAAGTTAAATATCAATTTTGCACAATGACCAAAGGAATCTATGATTCCTTCCTGGGATTTCAGTATTAAGATTTAGACTTAGCTGTTCTTCTCAGAAGTGTGTAATGCTATTGAAAAGTTGCACTCATTTATGACAGCAGTTTTTTGTGAAACCTTTTCTAAAGTGAATTACAACTATTGAGGGGTTTTACAGCTGAATGGAAAGTCACCTTTGATCTGTTCATTACTCCAAGCAGGGAGGAGCTATCAAAGGGTAGAACTCAAAAGCATAATATTGTCCTTCTGTTATCAAATGCTGGGGGCATTGCTGATTTAGTTTAGAAATAAAGTTTATGGTAATAGAAAAGGGGTGGAGCAACCAGCTTAAAAAAGATTATTTTGATAGAAAATAAACTTTTGGTGTATATAGTATGATGCAAAAGGTGTGTGATTTTCACATTCTGCCATTAAATGCAAACACCTCATCCCACGTATTTATTATCTGAATGAATCCTTTTTTTTCTTGTGCATGCCTTGAAGAATGCAATGCTGCTATTCATAAGAAATGCATTGATAAAATCATTGGGAGGTGTACTGGTACTGCAGCCAACAGCAGGGACACAATGGTAAGAGCTGAAACAATATATTTAGAGTGTAATTATGTAATTAAACATTGCTCAACTAACAAAACCTTGTACAGAAGCTGACAACTCCATTTGGGAGATGCTTGGCTGTACAACCCAAGGTTCTGTCTTTGCTTCAAGCTGTGTAAAGTTCTGTAACAGGCAGTGGGCAAAGCTTCCAAGTAAGCAAAGCATCTGAAAGCTGTGTGAGGGTGGGTGCTGTGTGTGGGCAGAGCCCTGTCCCTGCTGGGAAGGGAGCCCAGGCTGAGGTGCAATGGTTGTGGCTGTGCTCAGTTCCAGAAGGAGCGCTTCAACATCGACATGCCCCACCGCTTCCGAGTCTACAACTACATGAGCCCCACCTTCTGTGACCACTGTGGCAGCCTGCTCTGGGGGCTGGTCAAGCAAGGGCTCAAGTGTGAAGGTGAGGAGGAGGAGGGAGCTGGCAGCTCTCTGTGCTTTTCCAGTGTTCCCCCGTGGTGGTGCACGCTGTGCCTTTCCGTGTGTCGTGTAGGGTGGGATTTGTCTTGTCCATATGGGGTAAAAAAGCTTTTGTACAAAAGAGACAGAGGCACTGGGCTCATGGGACAGCTCAGCCAAGGGGAGCTCCTGAAGGAGGCAGAAAACACTGCAGAGGTGTAACCTTGAGCATTATCAAAATTACTGCTTTGGGAATAGCTGAAATTTGGAGACTGACTCAATGTAGCATCTCAAAGTGCATTCAAAGCGTTTACTGTAAATATTGCTTTTATAATTCTCCCACAAAAAGCCAATATGAACCTTATTGTCACAGATTTTGAGAATAAAGTAATGATGATTGGAGGTTTTTCCCTTGTGAAACCTTTTTTTAGTCTTCATTGTGTTAAAGGATAAAAACTGCAATTTTGGTAGCAATGACAGGTCCATGTTCAGTCTGGTCTTAAAAAAAGGTTTCTGAACTGCACAGAACAGCCCTGTTTGTTGTAATGTCAGTATTTTCCTGATGCTTGTATAACAATCCTTACATTTCTTTTAGAATGTGGGATGAATGTGCATCATAAATGCCAGAAGAAGGTGGCAAACTTATGTGGAATAAACCAGAAGTTGCTAGCTGAAGCTTTAAATCAAGTTAGCCAGGTAAGCTTTATTGCCATTTCTCAGGTAATTACTTGTTTTCAGAGCATTTTGGGGTTTTCACATCATCTTTTCTCCATCACTTTTATGGGAAACTGTATTTGGAAAAGAGGAAATGGGAACAGCTTTGTTTTTTTTAATTTGACACTTATAGAGACTAACAAAGATATCAATAGTCTGAAAATGAAATAGGGAGGTGGGTTTGCCACTTACACACCTTTTAAAAAATTGTTTAAGGTGTGTGGCTTCCTGAAATCCAATTTTGTCCTTCTGTGGTGCTAAGATTATTCTGTTCCTTCCTGTTTAATGGGTTAATCAGTGGCATCATAATGCTGAAAATCCGTTTTTACATGCTTCAACTTTAAAATTCCACTTGAATGATAAAATTAAGTGAATAAGGAGAAATATAGCAGACAGTCTTATTTTTTTTTCATCTGATATAAATATATATACACACACACACAGAGAAGACCCCTCTGGATTTATTGCTGGCCCCATAGCTTGCATTGTTAACCTCCTGCTGCAGCATGATTCTTTTGTGGTCAGCTTCTGCAAATAAAGATTCGGACACAAGCTCTGAAATAAAACAGGAAAATATATCACAGAAGCCAACAGTGCTTCCTCTGAGATGTGTATTCCTAAGGTTTCACAGGATATTTACTTTGAAAACAGTGAGAGCTGTTGTGGCAGCTCTTTCATGACACAGGAGCTCAATCTTTTCCTTACTGAAATTTGACCTCAGGGATCTCCCATATGTAAAAGTTGTTTCCCTGTGCTAAGGACACATCCAGATATGGCTTCAGCATGTCAGTAAAACAGTGATTCCCATCTCCTCTTTCACATGAACAGACATCCAAGGGGACATTTTCCCACAGTTCAAATCCTTTGCACTGTGGTTCCAACCATTATACCTTTAGTAATTTTGCAATGAACAATGAAACATAGACTGTTCAGGAATTTCAGTGACTTATTTTCTTGCAGTGAAGGAAATAATGCAAATGGCTGATGTGAAGCTGTAAAGAAGATGACTAAATAGTCTGTGAACCAAACTTCTTGAGAAAATATACATACTGGGAGTTAATAATTAAAAAGAAAGGTTTATGCTGCCATCATGTTACATTTAAAGCTATTACTCTGTTTCTAAAGTAACATTGCTAATATAATTTTAAATGTTCCCCTTCTCCCCAGAAATCTACACGAAGGTCTGATTCTGGATCTGTAGAAAGTGTTGGTATTTATCAAGATTTTGATAAGAAACATCAAGCTCCAGGAGGAGACACAACAGGTAAGGAAACAGACAATGTTTCAATACAGCCACTTACCTATCAGACAATTTAAGAAGTTACTCATTCTTGCCTTGTGTTAGACAATTTTTTTAGTAAGTGTTGTTAAAAAAAGCAGCATGTCTTTCTTTTCACCATCTCCTGGCCACATGAAAAGCTTACCCAGGACTTGTCCCATATGTTTAGGTTCACCAGTAATTCCAGCAGCAGATGCATTGAATGCTGTGTCAGTACCTCATTCTTACCCAGGGCTCTGAGTCCTGCAGGGTTCCTGCATCCCCTGAACTTTCCCCTCCTTGTTTTGCTCAGCAGATAACAGTGAGTACGACAAGCTCTGGGAGGTAAACACAACCAAGCCAGTGCCAAGAACTGCAAGGAGAAAATTCAACATAGACAGCTTTGTCTTCCACAAAGTGCTGGGGAAAGGAAGCTTTGGAAAGGTATGTGACAAACTGAGAGTTCAGGTGTCTGCAATGTGATGGGCTGTTTTCTTTAACCAGAAAGGTCTCACAGCTTCTTGGGTCAGTAAACTTCTAACAGAATTGTATGTAGACATCATTGTCAAAGACACTGGAAATTGATCAGCTGGGTCTTGTGTAAACCCCAAAGTGGTTGCAGTGCACAGCAGTTTTTCAGTGTTTAGCATAGAGGCAGAGGAATTGCCCTTTAATGAACATATCCAGTGCAAATGGACATTTTAGTTCTGTTCCCTCCACACAGAAGCAGCCTCCCAATGTGCAGTGGCAGGGGATGTTTGGAGAGCAGTGTGGCCTCCACAGGCTGTGTCCACTGCTTCTCTGGAGCTGCAGCTCAGTGACAGACCAGGCTTTACATGGCTGCTCTTTATGCACTCACAAGGCATTGACAGAAAAACTGCTGTGCCTGTGGTGCCTGGTCCTTGAGCCACATCTCCAGCAGCTTCACCTTCCAAAACCTCCCTCATCTTTCCCACTTAAATGTGTTTTTAGTTGTCACTGCACCTGCTATGAACACCTTTGGCTTTCCCTCACTGATACATCAGCACCAGGCTTTCCTACACGTGCTGTCCTCTCATCTTTTATGTTTTGTAGGTTCTGCTTGCAGAGCTGAAAGGGAAGAATGAATTCTTTGCTATCAAAGCTCTGAAAAAGGATGTGGTGCTAATTGATGATGATGTGGAATGTACCATGGTGGAAAAGAGGGTCCTTGCTCTTGCCTGGGAAAATCCATTTCTCACACATCTTTACTGCACGTTTCAGACAAAGGTAAGAAAAATTTAAATGGTGACAGCAACCCAACAGATTGAGCCTTTAATGGATGCTGATACCAGCAGTCAAATCAAAGTAATTTAGTGATGCAATAATTAAATGTCCTTTTCCTGTGCTCTGTGCAATTCATGGGCCTAGTGGAAAGTAAATATGAGTATGACCAAATATACCTTGATAAGGACAGAATAAGATCAGAAAAACATCTGTGCAGTCTGGAATAAGAAGGAGTTTAATTAAGTCCTTAATCTGAGTTTTACCCTTGGTGAGGGGAAAAGGATGACTGTCACAGATTGAAATCAGAAAGTCCATTTCAGTGTGTGTTAAATCTAGAAACCCACAGAATACAGGATCAGATATTTATATTTACAAGAGCAGGCCACTCAACTCTGTAGGAGCCTCATAGGGGTGCATGAAACCAAAGATCCTTCAGGAGAAGAGGGAGGTGGCTGCTTGGTCCCCTGGAGGCACATTGCTACTTCATTTATGGTTGGATAGCATCAGTAACTGTTCCATTCCCTGGTTATCTGCTAAAGGATCACTTGTTCTTCGTGATGGAGTTCCTGAATGGGGGAGACCTGATGTTCCACATCCAAGACAAGGGGCGTTTCGACCTCTACAGAGCAACGTGAGTCCTCAGCCCTTCATTCCCCACCTCCATGCACGGTTTCATCTCTGGGTCTATGGCTTCTGGTTCTGTGCCCCTCCTTACCTGCAGTCAGGTTGCAGTGGCTGATGGTTGAAAATATGTTTCTAGGCACTGGCTGAATACAGTGAAGTTCACTTAATGATGTGTGGAGTTAGGCTTTCTTAATTTACATAACTGTGATGTTGTACTTTATGGGGTGCTTGTTCCTAGAGGTGCAAAATAAATTGCAACGTGAGCCACCACTGAAAAGCAAAAGGCACAGCTTCAGTGTACTTTAGGACTGTATTCTGATGGAATTTAGGCACAGCTTCAGTGTACTTTAGGACTGTATTCTGATGGAAAACAGCATGGGGAGGAAAAGATTCAGCACTTATTTACTGCTGTTGCTAAATTAACATGATAGTACCAAAAAACTGTACATTCCATGAGATGCTAATTAAATGGGTAAGCACTTTGTTTAGTAAGTGCACTTGTGTCAGTTATCTGTGACTTAAGTTTTCAGCTCCAGAGATCTTTAAAGGATGCAAAAATATAGTATTATTGTTACTTTAGCTATCATTCTTAGCTTGAGATCAGTTTCTACTTCTCTCGTCCAAACCCATGGGTGTTGTAATGGCATCATTGAAGGGGTGGCATGTAAACCTTAAAAGCAAACAGTGCAGAGTACTGGACCTGTCTGTAAGCCCCTAACTGGCACTGCACTAAGGATTACTGACTGGCTGGGATCACAAGAAGTCTGGCATCAACAGCAGCCAGTTGTATAGGTCGGCTCCCCTCCCACTCTCCCCAGCAAAAATGTGGATAAAGCCACTCCATCTTACCTGGATCCCAGCAAACACCTGTGCATCTGGCACAGGTGTATATTGGTGTATATCTGGGTATATTCTGTGCTATTTGTTTTGGACCAACATTCATCTGCTATGCAGAAATTGAAACAGTTTTTTATTTTTCCAATTTAAAAAAGAAATTATGCTTTTTGGGGCAGAGGGAAGCATTCTTTCAGATTTCCCTTCACGTCCCCATGATTATCACCTCTTTCTTTTGAGGAGAGTGCCCCTGAAGTGATGGCATTTTTCAGAGTGTCTGTTGTGACCAGACAGAGGGAGACGGGTGAGGCTCAATTCTGACCTTGCCATTGGTGCCCAGTCCCTCCTGCAGCAATCCTGGAGGGCTGAGCTCCCACAGCTCTCTTTCAAAGACACGTGCCTATCCCTAAAACCATACAAAGACTGTTTTTAAAGAGGAGGACAGGGATGGTGTTTCCTGAGGGAAGTGGGATGAAGCCTTACAGCAGTTGCTGCCTCTGCTGTTTGGTGTTGGACACTGCCGATGTGTGGTGAAGGGATTACCTTGCAGGTTGCAGCACTGGCTGCTTAAACACACAGACATTGGGATTTAAAGATGTGTACAGTGCTTCTCACTCCATGAAAAGATGCCCACAGCATTATTTTGGCTACCTGCATTGACTGTTTTAACTGAGCAAACATTAAAAGATGTTTTGGTCTTTTCAGGTTTTATGGAGCTGAAATTTTATGTGGGCTCCAGTTTCTTCACAGCAAAGGCATTATTTACAGGTGAGTACCAGCTAGCTCCAGGCTGGGACCTGGGAATTGTCTTAGCACTTAATGAATCTTTGAATTCCTGACTGATGTAACAAACACAAGCTGTCTGTCAGAGATCTGACGTAGTTCCAAGGTCATTAACATGCCTGAAATGAATCTCTATTTGTGTGGTTTTTTCCTTGGCAACTGGAATGATGGAATGGGATTTGTGTTACACAAAAGCAGTTTTGTTTCAGTTATTTTCAAACACTGCCTTCAAATCATGAGTCTATTTAGTGTGGAGGTGAGGGAGAGGCTCCTTGAGCAAACCACTGAGGTGAAAGTTCCCTGCTTTTGCCTTCTGGTGAAACCACAGCATCGATGCCTCTGCCTCACCAGGCTGAAGCATCAAGGGTCAGGCCCTGATCCACTGCTGGTTCTGGGAACTTCAGTTACCCAGGAGAAAAGACTGCCCTGTTCTTATGTGAAATTCTCTGCTCTATTTCAGCCCTTGGTAAGCAGAGGGCTGTTCAGTTTCTCTTCAGCCTGCCCTCCTTGGTATGTGCATTTGCAGCCAGATGGACAAAAAATGCAGCATGGTCAAAGGGAGGGAATGTAGCTTTTGGAAACTGCTGGGAAAAAAGCTCTTTCTTGGTTGGATAGTGTTGTTCTGAGAAAAGACATGAATAGGACCCTTCACAGGCCGTGCCACAACACACGAACTTGTACTGTAAGCAGGAACAAGTCACAGGTAGTGCTAAGAGTTGGGCAGGTTTCAAACAATCAAATTCCTGCCAAAGGCTCTCAGAATCCACCACAATCCTCCTTTTGAGCCCTGGAGCGGGTGCAGCACTGCTGTGTCAGCTGCTGGGGCATTAACTCTCGCTGCCTTCCAGCAGCAACAGCAGCTCTGGCTGTGCTTCTGCATCTGAAAGCAAATGTGGAGCATTATAAGGTCACATTCTATATATGCACCTCAGCCTCTTCTTTTATTTGACAAGAGAGAATTCTTCCCTTGTCCCTCATGCCTTCAAAGCACAAAAGTACCATTTTGGATGGGTTGTGTTGATGGATGATTATTCTTTTTGAAAAGCCTTTGTGTGTGCATGTGATTATAAAAACGACTCAAACCACGTTTTAAAAACACTTTTTGCAGAGACCTAAAACTGGACAATGTGATGCTTGATAAAGAAGGCCACATCAAAATAGCTGATTTTGGAATGTGCAAAGAAAATGTTGTTGGTGACAACAAGGCGACCACTTTCTGTGGGACCCCTGACTACATCGCTCCCGAGGTCAGTATGGCACACAGACACTGCTGGCATGGATTCAGTGCCCTGATGGCACAAGAGCTGCTGTGATTAATCCCCTGTTTGTAGACTAATAGTTCAGAAAAGTCCAAGTCTAATTAGAGGTAAAAATCAAAGAAAAAAAAAATTGTGTTTTTTATAGAAAGTACTTGAGATTTTAAATTATTCTGTAGCTGTAAGTTTAAAAAAATGTGGGTTTGGAAAGTTAAAATGCTCAGGTTTTTAAGAGCTGGGGGTTAGATGTAGCCAGCACATCCATGAAGCTCCTGCAAGATGAATCTATATATGGGCACTGCAGATGGAGAAGAGACTTGTGCCTGTGCAAACAACCAGAATTCAAAACAAAAGGAGCTTTTAAGGGGAATCTCACAGAGTTTAATTCTGTGTGTTAGTTTGTTGGGTTTTTTTAAATCTCATTTGCAAAGCAGCTCAACTAAGATATCTTGCTTTTAAAGCCATAAATTATATCAGACTTCTGTAGGAATCTGCTTTGCATCACTACTTGCTTCTCCCTTCAGCTTGTAAAGAAACTAGAGAGGATGTTTTTTAAGTCTATGGTTATTTAAAGTTAAGGGAGAAAATTTCCAAATGAGAGCAAAGACCTGTCCACAGAGCTGGCCACATTCCCACAAACAGCAGCCTAGGGTAAAACCACAGCTCTGCATCAGTGTCCACAATTTCCCAGAGAGATGGATTTTTATTTTTCCCCTAAGTGCTCTAGTCATTAAAGATTCTCTCTTGAAATACCTCTCCTTATTTTTGGGATGTATTGCTGCTTCTCACCCCTTACCTGAATTCCCTCCTGTGCGGCCCAAGATCCTGCAGGGTTTGCGGTACACGTTCTCCGTGGACTGGTGGTCCTTTGGGGTGCTGCTGTATGAGATGCTGATTGGCCAGTCCCCTTTCCATGGGGATGATGAAGATGAACTGTTTGAGTCAATCCGAGTGGACACCCCTCACTACCCCCGCTGGCTCACCAAGGAATCAAAGGATATCTTGGAAAAGGTAGGAGTGATGGGCAGCTTGGGCTGCTGGTACTGCCTCAGTGCAGGGAGAGACAGATCTCCTAATCAAGCAGCTGTTTATCAGCAAATTGCTCTGACAAAGGGAAAGCCAGGTCAGATTAATTCCTAATGCTCTGTTTGCTGTCAGCACCCTTAGTTGTTTTAGCACCATACCTGTAATTCTTGCACTGTTGTGCACCTTTGGAGCAGCTCTTTACCGGGTGTCTTCTCCTGCAGCTCTTTGAAAGGGATCCAGCAAAACGACTTGGGGTCACTGGGACTATCAGAGACCATCCTTTCTTCAAAACAATCAACTGGACAGCACTAGAGAAGAGGGAGGTGGACCCTCCCTTCAAGCCAAAAGTGGTAAGTGGGTTGTTCTTTGTTCTTAATAAACAGCAGCCCAGGGGTAAGGGGTGAGTTCTGTGCCTGCACAAAGGATCCCACTGCCATTTTCTCCTCACATTTTACAAATGAGAAAGTTGTGTATCTGTAAGCCCGTTGTTCTTGGATGGTTCAGTTATGCACTGGTGATCTGTACTCCTCTGACTGCCCTGAGATCTTCCTGTTAAGACTGTCTTCCTATTGCTCTCAAGGAGCTTTGTGGATAAAATGTTCATGAAAACCAACAGATAGCTTTGATCTCCCTTCCCCTCTGTGTTAGAATGTTCACAGTTCCTCACAGTTTACTTTTCTGAAATGCCACATGGGAGGAGCTCCAGGCTGCTCAGCTGGTACCTACTGCAGGCATTCTGTGCAAGCATTAAATCTCTGCTGCTTCAAACTCACCCAGGCAGCTCCAAGGGGGCAAGAAGCAGCATTCTCTAAGCTGCTGAACTTGGAATTCATGTACATGCCTGATGTTACCTGAAAAAACACCCACAGAACAGACTGTAACTCAGTCTGTATCACAGTGGGATGCTGCTGCTTCAACTCACCTGCTTAAAATCCCACACCAGTTTCTCCAGCCTGTTCCTAGAACAGGTGAAAGGGTCTGGAGGTAACAGTCTCTTTAAAATGTACTCTATGGAGGAGAGCTGTCCCCTTCAAACACACAAGGTTGTGTGTTGCTTGTTCCCAGAGAAGTGGGAAGTCTTTGGTGGTTGAGAGTGTAGAACAGTTTCTAGTTACATTAATATTTATTAAACACAAAACAGCTGCTGTAGGGCATTGCTTTATTCTCTGAACAAGTACAACCTGTAAAATGTTCTCAGGAATTTAAACATTTTGGTTAAAGGCAAAAAATGTTGGTCTGATGTGTAAGTTAATGCTGCATTGCTTTTGTCAACAGATAACCTTTGGGTAATAACCCAGTGTTATCCCAAATCCAGGTTTCTTCTCCAAAGCAACCTGGGTTTGGTTTTTCTGTTGGTTTCCAACAAACAATAAGAAAGTGCCCAGTTTTAATCTTATAGTCTTGTTAAAATAGGTTAAAATTAGAATTTTTTTTTCTCTAAAGCAGAGGAAGGAGGGAGGGAGCTAAAAGACTAACTTCACAACATTTTGTATTTAAGTAATTTGTTCTTGAAGGAAATACAGAGTTTGTCTCAAACTGTCTTCCCTCTCTAATACAGAAATCAGCAAGTGACTACAACAACTTTGACAGAGAATTTCTGAGCGAGAAGCCAAAACTGTCTTACAGTGACAAAAACCTGATTGAGTCCATGGATCAGTCTGCATTTGATGGATTTTCTTTTATTAACCCGAAATTTGAACAGATCTTGAACAAGTAAGTCTCTGACGAGCTGGACTTTACAGCAGGGTTACAAACCAGACTCCCAAGTGTTAATGCATTCCAACGACGTCGATACTTCAGAATAATACACCCTAGTGTGATGAATTATGTTCAACTCCTGATTTATTGGCAGTGGTTTTATGCATGGTTGGGTTTAAGGTATGTGAATCATGTGCATTATTTTCTCTGTTTGGGAAAATGTAAATTCTGTTTAGTACTTGAATGTAGTTATGTTATATATATGTGTGTGCTGTATATTTTGCTCGAGAGAAGACATTGGGGAACAGAAGATGTCTTTTTAAAATGTGTTTGAGCCCTTGGTTCTTTTATTTGTCTTCAATTAAAAGAAAGTTTAATGTAACTTTCATTCATGGCTCTATGATTTTTAACAATATACAATTTAACTCCAGTGGTCTTTAAAGTACAGTGAAAAAATAATGCTTGGTCAGCCCTGATCACTTTCTTAAAATATTTGTTGTTTTTGTGACTTGAACAAAATGAAGTGTCAGGGGAAATCAGAGATTCCTAGTGTAACACCAGCTGCTGTGGGAAACAGCTCATGGGGGCTTTTGCTGAATAAATGCTTCATATTTATTCCAAGGCAGTCCAAGTGTGAGACAGAGAGGCCTCAGCATCCCAGAGCAGCCTCATCCTGCCTGGGAATGTGGGGTTCTGCCACTAAAAGCCACTTCCTGCTAACAGCCACAACAATCACAGCAGGACAGAACCCAGGTAATGACTGTAGAATTACTTGCCTGCTCTGCCTGAGGAATTATTTTGTTTAACTGCCAAACACAAAATCCTTCTTCCAGTTTTATTTGCTTGTTTGTAACACAGCAGCTGTGGCTCCTCCTGCTTGCTGTTAGAAGGGCACAAAACCAGATCCTGCTGCCTTGCAACACCTACTTCTGAATTTTGATTTTTAGCCATTAGAGAGAAAGAAAAACTAATGTAATGACTGCAACGTTCCTTCCAAAACCTTCACCTTGCAGCCAGCTCATAAAATTCAGGCTGAAGCAAACTTTCTTTGCTTCTCAGGAGCTTTCTGTATCTTTAAACACTATTGCAAATGATTTGATTTTCTTAACACTGAGCAGGCAGAAAAAATGTACATGTGTCAGTTCATCCAAGAGTTATGGAATGCCACAGAACTCCTAGGAGAACCCTGGAGCTTCTGGGTAGTTTCAGACTGTTAATCCTGCTGAAAGAGCAGCAGAAAACTGTAATACTTTGCAGAGATTCAAAAAATACACTGCTGCCTTTGTTCTGCTCCTAAAGAACAGCTCTAGCTTATTGTTGTAACTCAAGTAATGCCAGCATGACTGGGATGGCCTCTGAGCCTGCAGCAGATTGAGGCTGGAAGGGGCAGAACACAGCTGGCATTTCCAAACAGCCAAGGCTGGCCTGCTTTACCAACCCCAGTCCAAGGGAACAAGCAGTGCCCTGTGAGGTGCTGCAAGGAGAGCAGGAGCCTGGCCTTTTCCCTTCACATAACCTACAGAGTGACTTCTGGTTTGTCACTTGTCACCAGAAAGTGATTCTGCTTTCCAAGGTGAGTGCTGTGCCCTTGCACCCGAGCAGAAAGGCATTTCTAGGTAAGGAGTTCCAAAAGTGGTGCCAGCAGCAGTGGGTATCTGCACACAAAGAAGCTGTTATGAAGTACAAGGAGTAGTAAATATTCCTTGTGGGAACTGGCTCCCTGTACTCACCTGCTTTGCTCTGGAGTAACAAGTGCCAGATCTGCTCAGGAGGCTTCACACAGCAACTCTTCCAGCTGGCATCTGACTGATGGACCAGGAGCATCTCCTGCTGCCACAGCTGTGCCTGACTGCACTCACACAGGGACACAGATCCCTTTCCTCTGCAGAGCAGCTACTCCAGCCCTCCTCCAGGGCAGCCCTGTCCTGCTCAGCCCCTGCCCTGCACCACTGTCACCTGTGTCACAGCACAGGCACCACAGCTCCACAGCCTGGGGAGCTCCTCCACCTCCTCTGCAGAACTGCTGCAGCCCAGGGCCACCTGTGAGCACCACCTGGGTTCACTCATCCATCAGCTCTGGGTCATCCTCACACTACAGGAAGTTTCAGCTTTTAAGGTGTTTTGTCCAGAAAGCATCCTAAAAGCTCTAAAACAAACAAAGAAGTTACCTGCTCCCCAAACAGAAATACACAGAGGAGTTAATAAACAATTAAAACACTCCTCCCAGCTACCAGAGAAGAGACAAGTGGCTACTACCTGGGGGGCTGCAATCAACAAGACATGAAAATATGAGTACATAATTTTAAAAGCACAAAACAGTCATTAATTTTGTCCTTGTCATTCTGAAGGGTAAGTACCCCTGCAAATTTAATGCCCTCCAGCGCCTCTCTGCATAGAAACTTGTACTGACAGGCAGCATCTGGCTGTTGGTTTTCACCTTTCTCAAAACATCAGCAGCATGTTCAAGACAATGTAAGAACAGTGTAGGTCTGAGAGGGTGGAGCAGATCTTAATCCCAGTGACCAGGTAAAGCTAATACAGCCTTACCTTTCTCCTCCATCGTGTGCAAATCCTGGCATGCATTTATTTAATCAGTTCTTTCAACTTCTTCCTCCATTATTGAGCTTCCTACTTAAATCATAGTTATTTGTCACAGTAAAGCAACCACAAGGTGAATTAATAGAATCCTTACAGTTACATCAAACTCCCTAAACCCAGCTTGTGGAAGCTGTGGAACCCTGCTGAGGCTCAGGAACACTCACCTGGCACTTCAGCCACTGGAAATGGACATGGAAAGAAACACACATCAGTGCACCTTGTAGCATTTGATCTTTATTACTTGGATCAAAGGTCAAATGATTACATTTGTCTGAAAGATCACAACAAAGGCCAACAATGGAAGAAAGGACAGTTTAATCCCAGTCCAGAGACTGTATCTGAGCCAGGCACACAGGGAACAGAGGCAGTCAAATGGTACCAACACACAAGGTCAGGACAAGGGTCTTCCTCTCCCCTGTCAGTGACTGTTCTGTCAGGAGTGGGGGACACACTTACACAAAGTGACAATTAACTGCAATTCTTAACTGTGCCTTCCCAGAACAGCAGCCAGGGTTAGGCCCTGGGAGAACCCATCACTCCAAATGTACATTCAGCTCAAATCTACATTCATCATCTACACCTGCTCTCTCCAGCCAGGGTCAGATGCAGTCACTGATTTAGTACCTTCCTACTGTAGAACCAACAACTTCATTTTTTTTCTCTCTTCAAGTATCAGCACAATAGTTTATTTACACTTCTATACAACTCTTTTTACTGAACACCCATTGTAGTAAAACACTCATCACAGTATATTTGAAAGCAGGCTATAAAAATACCTACTGTACATAGAACACGTAGCCTCGAGGATGTTACAGCACCTCTGACACATCAGAGAGGTAAAACAAAGGGGGAGAGGAGACACTTCAAGCTGTGCTCACCAGCAAAGAGAAGCAACCCTGGGCTGAGCTTTCACTGGGGGAAACATTTCTGCCCACACGTCTTCAGCCAGGTCTGAGCTCACAATCTGCCAGTAAAATCCCACTTTTCTAATGCAGCCTCCTGGGATTTTTACAGATAAATCCTGACATTCTCAGTGTAAAAACTGCTTAACCACCCCTCCTGTCCCAGCAGAGGAGTGAGGGCTGCCTGGGGCACAGCCTGGCTTTCCCACACCACCGTGGGAGGGGAAATTGCTCCTTCAGTGGTGCCACAAAGGTGGCCTTGTTAACCACACATCAATGAATTCACTCCTCTGAGCAGTGCCAGGCAGGCTCTCTCCTCACCCCACAACTACGGGCACAGCTGAATTAATAAAGGTCTGAAATGGCATTACCATAACACACACACAAAGCTTTAGACAGCAGCGCTTGAAGCAAGTGTTCCTGGTCATTCTGCACCCTACACATTCCTCCTCTGAAACAGAACCCAGCAATGCACTATGGCTTACTTCCAGAGCTGAATATATTGCTGAATTTAGCTTATTAAAAAAAAAAAAATGTAATCACAACAGCAGCACATTATTTTATAAACCCTGCACAAACAAAAGACAATTTAGCCCTTGCCTCCAAAACTATGTTACCAGGGCCTGGTATTTCACACAGGAATTCAGGAAAGAAAAAAAACCAAAACAACAAAGCAACCCCACCAACTCACACAAAGTTCAATTAATTGGAGAGAATCCTTAGAAAAAACACAGTTCAACTACCAAAGAATAGTTCTCCTCATTGCAGAGCTAGAGCCAGCAGCAGTGCTGGCAGCTCACTTCAGTTGTCTGGTAACACACATACAAAATACACTTTGATTTAGTACAGTTAAAAGGTTGTGACCTTGACAGACACAGAAAATTCCATTTTTAGCACTGGAGTTTCACTAGGCATAAAAGAGCAACGAAGAATTGGGATGATGGAAGGTGCTTAAAAACAATACAAAAAACTCCAAGGCAGGTGTGCCTTGTTAAAATTATTTCAGAATTTACCTGGTGTTTTTGTTGCATGAGCTGTTAGAATGGTTAAACTCACCTAACCTTTCTGTACTGTTTCCTGATGTACGTATTAAATGTGGCTATAAAAGAGAAACATATACTTTTATGTTGAAATTCATTCCAAAAATTCTCTAAAAACATTAAGACAACACTAACAAGACAAGCAGCTTTTCCAGCTCTTGACAGACTGAATCCTTTCCCCCTCCCTTCCAGACTCAGAAAAGCTGCTCATCCCCTCCCATAACTGCAGCAGAAAGGGACATATTTGCCTCCATCTCTCTCCATTCATTCCCCACCTGTCACTCTCACTCATGTCCCCCCACTGCCCTCCAAAATACACCTGGTCTCTGGAAAGTGTCAAAATCTTGCTAAAACAGCAGAATTTTCCAGGTAGCAAATCCAGCTTTAATGCTTTGATTTTGCAAAGGGAACATCTCCCTTGTGAATTTGTGAAAAATTTTAAGTGGTGGTTGGCAAACCAAAGTTCAATTTAAAAACACAGGACAATTATCAGAGCTGATGGGCTTCCCCATTTAAAGCAGCTTTGCAAGATGAAGCCTCCAGTGCTCAAAATGTAGAATTTTGCCCATGTTAAATACGCCATCAAAAAAACTCCATGTAATTCTAGGCAATCATTCACAGTAAAAATAAGAGAACTCTTAGAAAAAACACTTACAAAAAGAAAATAAAATCTAGTTAAAATCCGACAGTAAAATCAACACGGGCAATTAACCACCTTGCATTATCCACAGAGGAACAGTAAAAACCCACTGAAACTGCACAAATTTACATAAGAAAAATCTAAACCCAACTCTGCTCTGCTCCCCACGATCTTTTCACTGCTACCTTTCGAGTTATCCACGAGCACAGGTCTTGTCCAAAGGAGCAGAATCACATTCGAAATGTCTGGAAGGGAAGGGGAGGCGCGTCCATCCCGCCCTGCTCCCACACCGCGGCGCCCTGAGCTGCTGGAGGAAGGGCTGCTGCCCCCGGAGCTGCAGCTATAGGTGAGTGGGGACAGTCCTCAAAGCTTCTTCTCTCGACCTATTCACACCTACATTCTGCAAACGACAGACAAAATAAATAAAATGTTAAAGGTCTGACAGGCAGCTGTGGGTTTTGCTCAGCACGCAGCTGTTACACGACACAAAAGGTGAGCAAGTTGTAATGCCTGTTTCCTCAAAATGCTCTGTTAAACACAAGGAAAGTCCCAGCCCCTGAGCAGGAGTCAGAACCAGGCTTGGACCTCGTCCCAGTGCCAGGAGCTTTACAGAGCCCCTCGGACACCCAAAAGCAGGATCTCGCTGCCAGTGAAATGCATCCCTCAGACTTGTATCACACCAGGTCTGGCAGGACAATTGGTCCCTGTACACCATATGCAGGTCTCACTGTTACAGCTTTTAAAACCTTTTTTTCCTTTAATCACTGTTTTAATCACATTTGTCTAACCCTCTGTCTCTCCAGTCTTTATGCATGTAATGTAAGGAAAAACAGAACCCTGCAAAGGCCATAAACCACACAGGAATCAATAAAATCTTGAGGGAGGGAAGCCCTCCTCTCCTTGTTCCAAGCACACTCCAGGAAATAATTCCTTAACACCAACAGCCATAAAGCCAATCCTGATCCTATCTGTGAGCAGCCAAACCATGGAAGAACTCTGAATAACTCCCTGAAGAGCTGGTAACATAAAGTGCTCCCTGAAGAGCTGGTAACAAAGTTTAAATGCACTTTGGGATACACATGGCATGTGGCAGATGTCACAGTGACATCAAGGAATGCTCCAGTGGTTTTATAACCACATTTATTAGAGTTTACATTCAAAACAAGTCTCTCCAGTCAAGCTCTGGGGAAAGGAGAGCCCCACGAGCACACAGCGAGGGGCCCTCTCAGCACATGCAGACACACAACTCCATCAGTCAAAACTCATCCACTCAAAAAGCAATTCCATCCCCTCCCCAATCCCAGTTTCTAGATTTTCAGCCATTTCTCATGAAAGCAGGCTATACACAAGCAGCACCAGATTCTCTCTGGAGGTTGAATTCTGCCAACATTGCTCTGCCCTTACCAGTTCTGCTACATCCACATCAGCCCTTTCCTCTGTCATCAGCCTTCAAGCCCTTGGGTAAATCCCCATTTTCCACCATGAATGCCACACCAAGGTTTCTGGGAACACACACACACAAATGCTGCTGGACAGAGTTGTCCAAGTACTGGAAATCTCTGCACCCACCAGCACAGAGCCTGACTCACATCTCTTTGAAGGAAAGCAAAACAGCAGCCCTATTTCAAAAAGAAGTTTCTACAAGAAGCATCTCTTCTACAGCAAGGGGAAAGCATCACAAAGCACCAGTATCTCCTAAGAACATGAGGAGTTAGCAAAACAAGTCATATTCTGCATGGTTATAGGGAAAAAAACCCCAACAAACCAACAGAACATGCTGGCATTTGGTGTGTTTGTGTTTTTCTTAGCAACTGGATGCAACATACCCAGAATTTCCCTGGGACTGCAGAGAGGTCTCCACAGGCACTCCCAGAATAGTGGCTGAAATCTTTTAAGCTGAACATCTGATGTTGATCCAAAGAAAATTAAATGGAGCATGAAATGGAGCATCAAAATGCAGGAATCCAGAGGTACTGGAAATTAGTCCACAAGCAGCAAGAGCTAGACAGCTCAAACATGAAGCTAAAAGGAAATGAGGTGATTAAGGCAAGGCAGAAGATACAGCTTATTTCAGTGAATGAGAGGCATTGGATAAAAGCAGCATTCTAACAACTAAGACAGACCCAAAGGGAATATTGATAAGCAGGCAAGAAAGCTGAAAGCACAAAAAGCTTGAATTTGAGTAAACACGAACAGGCTGTGGAAGCAAAGTGTGCTGAACTGTCACACTGAAGGAAGAAAACTGGGATAAACCCTGATAAACACCCCCAAGGGCTTCTTAAACAAACACAACAGCCAGCAGTGAGAGCAGATGAGCAGGGGTTTAGAAAGGGACCAATATCCTCATTAACTGGAAGTGGATTCCTCCTCACAAGAGATGATGGCAACTGGGATTGTACCCACTTTCCCAACAGCCATGGGCACTGTGAGGGAAAAGCCATGCAACAAGGACAGTGCTGCTGCTCAGAAAGGGGACAGAGGTTTCAGCCTTACTTTTGGGACCAGGTGTTCCTACAACTGCCTGGCACCAAAGCACACCTGGACAAATGACCATGCTGGGAACAGCCCCACACCAGCAGCAACACGGTCTGGAGAGCCCGGGAAACACAGGAGGAGGAATAAAAACCACACACCTGTCCCAAATACTGTTTCTACCCAGCCATACACTTCCCTGGCCAGCCCCAGCAGGAGCTTGCTGCTTCCAGAGCCTGCTCCCCGAGGCAGGAGCAGTCTGACCCTGCCTTGCACAAGAGCCCATCTTACCCAGTCCTTCCTGGAAAGACTCAGAGTACACAGATTAACACCCTCCTATCCCACTGCTGCTGTTCTCATGATGCCCTGGCCTTTGGACATTTTTGTCCTACAGGACAGAGCCTCCCCCAGCAAAGTGCTGTGGGTCTCCAACAGGACAGGCCCTGTTTTCAGTTTTGCTTTGACTCAGCTACAATGTGATCCTCACAGGAAGATCTTGCAGAAAAGCTCCTGCAGGCAAAAGGAGGAACCTCTGGAGACAAGAGCCAGCACAGGCACCAACAGAGAAATAAACAGTACAATATAAACACCCAGCACTCTGTCAGCTTCCCCTCAGCATGCTGTGCCACGACCCACTGCTGACACCTCCCATCCAGCATCAGCCCTTCCTTTTACTGACAAAGCAAGGGCTGTTAAGCCATCCTGCTGTAAGAGGAGACCCCTTTAGAGCGTTCTGCTCTTAAATATCCACTTCACTCTGTGGCACACATCAGCACAGTGAGTGCTGTGCTCAGCAGAGTACACCATGCACACACAGCCCCAGGAAATCTGGCTGGCAGCAGCTGGCAGGAATGGAGGGTCCTGGGTGCTCCTGCTGCTTCCCTTCCCTCTGCCACCTCCACCAGCCACAGGCCAGGCAAACTTTGCTTTCCTCACTGGCCAAGCTCCTGCTCCTGTCATCCTCCCCCTCAATTTTCTCTGACAGCCCAAGCTATCCTTTTTCAAGCAGCTAAACTCAGTTTTTCCACAGCAGATGCCTGCACAGACTTTGGCTCCATAAGAAATGCAATGCATTTAATTTCATGTGGACGGTGTTTCCTTAGCTGTGGCCTGGGGAGGTGACAGCACTCCAAGCTGTCTCCATGTGGCTCCTCAGGACCTGGCTATGGCCAGCATCCCTGTGATCCCTCAGGAATGCCACCTCAGCTGTCAGGTAAGAGCAACCACACCCATTGTTGTGTGCAAGGGGGTACAGCAGGCTCAAGTGCTCCTCTGGGCCACCCTTCACAGCAAAGCTCATGCCCAGACCCTGGAGCAATTAAACATGGAAAAGTGACCAACCACTGCTATATCACAGTCATGACAGCAACAGGAAAATTATCCAGGTCCTCCCAATTTCAGTTCAGGGGCAGTGGTTTAACTAAACACAAAGCACCACAGCAGGAGGCTCTCTGGTTATGGCAAACATTCCCAATTGCTACAAACTTCTGAACACTTCAGTACCATTTTACAAGTGCAGATATGTAACTTTTTTTTCCAAAATCCTGGTTTGGGAAAAACATACCACCTGAGAAACCTAACAGATAAAAGCTTTCCACAACCTACAGTCCTGCTTACTTTCACTGCTTAAAGACCCCCTCAGAAAACAGTTCTGAGGCTCAGTGTTTTCCTGCCCTTCCCTGCCTCAGTGCTGCCTGCTCCATGGCACAGGCACTTCCCACAGCCTTGTGGTGTCCACAGAACACCAAGGCAAAGGCACCACATCTCCCACAGCCTGCAGTCTCCTCCCTCCTGCAAGAGGCTGTCCTTTCATCCAGTTTGGGATTCATGCCCTGGTTTCAGATCTGTGTCTGCTGGAGCCACTACCCAGCTACAAAATGCTCTGGCTAACTCTGTCCCCTGCTCTGGAATGGTCAGCACTGCTTTCTGGAGCCCTCATAAATTCTGGGTACACAGCAGCTGGGGCAGAGCTGCACGTGCTCCATCACCCACATCCACACAAAGCAGCAGAACAGGGAGTTTAAAATCCCTTCTCTAGGCAAACCCTAGAGCCTGGTTAATGCAGAACAGCTGTTAACAAAAGCCGTATATTAAAAACATTTATGCACATTCCTGTTCTTTGAATAATTGTCCTGGAACTAAGTGAAAACTTGCTACCCTGCTCCAACAGCACATCCTTAATTAGCACATGTAGAGCACTAGTGCTGTGGATCAGTGGGATTAGGGATTTACAGTAATTATGGGTTGTTATTTTACACTGCATGGCAGTCCAATCACTCCCAAGGGCCCTGAAACAGATAATACTGGTGCTCTGCTGGGCAAAACAAATTCTGACCTTCTTATCTCACACAGGATGTTGTGTTTCATGGCTTTCATAAATACACTGCAGCTAACACTAAATGATTGCTGGCTATTACAATAAAGCTTAATGCTGCAGGATATTTAAATTACAGCAATTTACAAAACCAGCATTCCAGTGAGAGCCGATCAAGGTCTGATAACTCATCCACAATAAATTAGCCAGTGCAACAGTTTTATTGTGATTTGATTAATTTTTTCAAGTCATGTGCTGTACAAACATTTGGTTTGAGTTATGAGTTTGGTTTGGGTGGGGCTATTTTTTTTTTTTTTATTTCAAAGTGATTGGAATGATTAGTTTTTCAATTTATTTTGAAGTAGCAGGATGAAAACAGCACCCAAGTTTGATAGTTGGTCAGGACACAGGATTCACTGATGATCGGGGACTGTTACAAGAGCGTCCTCGGTAGGTCTGGAAATGTCTACATTCTGTATAATAATAAAAATACAGAGAATATTTATCATGCAGCAGTAAGACCAACAAAAACCACCAATCAGGTCCCTTCACAAATGCACAGCTGGGTTGATTGAGAAGCAGAGATGGTTTCAGCCCCCCACACCCCAAGAATGCAGCAGACAGAGCTGGTCGCTGTCCCAGAATGAGACAGCATGAAAATCTATTTACAGTTAAAAAAAACAAAATAAAAGCTTTTGAAATGTTCACAGTCCTCTGAGGAGCAGTTAAATACAGCTCCCTTGCTGACAGCACTACCCAAAGCTCAAGTCAGTCACATTTAGGAGGAAGTCTTTTACAGGCCCAGGTAGGAATCCATCTTATCACATGCTTCAGCACACACACATCTTCTCACTGGGAAACTTTCAGTGTTTCACTGAATTTGCCACGTGCTTCTGTGCCAAGAGGAAGCTTTCAACGTGTGCTTGTGTTATAGGCAACATAACACCTCTAACAAAATAAAATACACCTTAACCTAACACCTTAAAGACACCTTAACCATTCAAGGCTAATCACACCAACTAGATCTCACCTCCTTTTGCAGAGGTTGCAGGAAAACAATGACATTCAGTGCAGCACTGAATTATTTAAAACCAAATGAAACCAAGACCCCAGTGCAGCCAAACAGGAATCACATCTGCTATGGCACCACCTCCTGCAAGTCCCAGAGCCTGTGCAATTGGTGTTCTCCCTCCCACCAAGAGAGCAGACCATGATAAACTGCTCTGACATTCCTTACAGATCCTTTTTAGGCCAAATCATTGCCAATTCTTCAAACTTCATGCTGATGGGTTGCATTAGTCCTGCTTGTTCCACACTGTGGTAAGCCAGCTCACCTTGCACGAACATCTCCCTCCCCCAGGTCCCCTCAACAAAATGAAACAGGAGATCTGGTGTGAATAATCCCCTCTCTGTCATTCACTGACTAAGCCAGATGTGCAAAGCAGACATTTCACCCCAGCACTTGCTGGTCCCTTCTTTGGGCCAGAAAACAACAGCTAAAGCAACTCCCCTGAATTATTTTCTGTAAGACTATAGACTCCTTCACTGGAAAAGGTCAGAATTTCAGCCACTACAATGCTGACAAACACAAGGCTTCAGTCTGCTCCAGACAAGTCACCACGGTACTCTGAGGTTCACACATTCCACAAACAAACACCCCAGAGCTCTGCCTGCATTTCTGCCACGTGAAAAGAGATGTTTTCAGCTGAGCCAAAAGGAGGGCACTGTTCTGGGGCACAGACCACAAGTGACTGGTGGGTTACAGAACAGCACACTGGGCAATTCTCAATCCAATAGCTTCATTGTTAAACAATGCTGCTATGTGACACTGTATTTAAATTAAATGCTCTGACTTCAACAGACTACTTGAAAACTTAATTTTACAGAAGTAATTAACGTTTTCATACATGATTTAAATGAAAGCTTTTGACATTTTCACAGTCCTCTGAGCAGCAATTAAATGCAGACAGGACCACCTGAAGTCCTTCATTCAGACCCACTACCTGAACACTGTAACATCATCCATATTCACCAGGCTGGGTTTCCTTTGGGGAGAAAGAAGAGAATTTGAGGGGTTTTTAGGAAAATGCCACTACTCCTTTTTTTTCTTCCTATAAAATTCACTCACTCAATTTATTTGTGCTCAAATCAGCCTTGTGTCTTTGAGCCCACTGCAATGGAAGTGTCTTCCTGGTCCTCTACCTGCACCTGAACAGAGCCACCCCACAGCAGTGCCAGCACAGCCACATCACTTGCTAGACATGTGGAGAGTCACTTGGTGATTCAGGCAGAGCTTTCCCCCTTGAGATAAACCCCTTCAGTTAGAGGACTGGCATTTTCAGCAACATTTTAGCAAGCTGTAAATTCAGCACTGATATTTTGATCAGCCAAACTAAAAATGTTCATCTACATTATTTAACACAAACAACCTACTACTTTAAGACACCCTCATGGATTTTTCACAATGCTTTTCCAGCTTTAGGTACTGTGAAAACACAGACTCGATTTCCTAAACATGATAAATCAAACTAAGATACACAATGGCAAAGCAGAATGACAAAGCAGGAAAAGGAGGAGGAAGGAAATAATGCAATGCAGTTGTTGAATAGAAAATGTCCAAAAGTCAGGGTTTTCAGAACTTGGAATACCCAGGTCATTAAAATAAAACTTTTTTGCAGAAGAATTCTGGCATGAATTCTGCACAAAAGTGAACCCTCAGTTACAAAAGGCACTTTATGTCATGTGCCTCATTGAATACACAGATAAAACCTCATTCCTCACTACATTCCTCTTCACCATAAGCTGTTGCTCTGAAAACCACCAAACACAGCCCTTTTTTCTCATGTTATCAAACTGACTTTCAATTCACTGCTCCTAACCTCAGCACACAATCAGTGCCATGCCTGGTGGCATGAGCCTGAGGATCTGCAAGGGAAGCAGAGAGCTTTAACCACGACACATTTCACACAACTCTGCTGCTAAAGCAAAGGAAGAGCTTGGCACAAGCAGCAGAATGAGCCTGAGCTGAGGTGGACACAGAGAGCCTGAGGCAGGCAGGGCACAGAGCTGCCGTGGGCTGACATCTTCTCTGCACTTACATTTCACAACCACGCTCAATTTCCTTCCCCCGGCTGTCCTGCTGCTTCCCGAGAGCTAGTCTTCCTCTCCAGCTTTGGCTTAAAACACAGGTGACATCATCAATTCCTCTTTTTCATACAGCAGTGACAGCAGTGATGAAAAAGCTGATGGCTCTCTCCCCAGACTAGGCGTGGCACTGGTAACGCAGCTGTGGGCTGCACCTGCTGCTGCTGAGTGACAAAGCCTGGCACAACTTCACACAGCTGTTAGCCTGACACCACACCTTCACATCCTCATTTCCCAAAGATAAACTATTCCAGCTAGAACTCACATACAAGATAAATTCAGTCAATGAACCATTTGCTCCCCCCTCACAGTGAACCAGGTGCAAAGCTTCATATGTAAAACAGAATACACTCAGCTGAGTTATCAAATCAATTCCAGCCACAAGGACAATGGAAAGCAGTTCAGACCATACATTACATCAAGTTCTCCAATTCGAAAAATGTTCTTACCTCAGGTTTATCTCTGTGTGTGTTTACAGCTTCGACATTCAGAAATATAGATTCTACTTTACATCCTGTTGATAGAAAACACATTTTTAGACACATCTGCTTTGAAAGTGAAGTTATAATAAAGATGCGATCTAATTTTGAGATGGTGAAGGTTAATCACTTTCCCCTTCTGATTTATACCAGAATTTCCTGAATTCTCAAGAGCTAAAGCTACAGAAATTACTTTGCTCTCCCTCGAGGAATATTATTGTCAATTTGATAATCAATCTCCTCACCTTAGCTTTATCATTATTTTCTTTGAAAAAAAAAATCTTTTTTTTTAAACATACATGAACATTCAGTAAGAAAGTTTTTATTTGTAACTTAGTGTTTTAAAGATCCTGGACTTCTGTATTACAGTAAAATTCTAAGAAGATAAATGCTGCTCTCATTTCTTAAACATAAAAACAACTACAAGAAGGTACAGTGTTTTGTCAACAACCCCCATTCCTCTGTATGTGCAAAATGGTTTTAACCCCATGCTAAACAGAATTTCAAAGCTGACTCTCAAAAAGGAACTTCTGCTTTACACTCAAAAATTCAAAACACCAGTGAGGCAAGAAAGATTAAAACAGTGAGAAGAAACAACTATTTCCTAGGTAGTATAAACTGATCCACTTAGAGAATGATATTAATTACTCCATACACCTTGGCCACAGCACTTCAAGCAATCTCTAACTGCCAAACCCTGGCTTATCTCACACAAACACAACTTTTATAAGCTACCACTACTCTACAGGACATCATTAAAAGTCACTTCCTCTGACATACCAGAGTCCATCCTCTATCACAAGCAGGTTGCCAGATTTTTCTCCTCATTTATTCCCTAAAGTCGTAACACACTCCATAGAATCGCTACATGACAGAAAAAGGGCATTTCCTTAGAAAGCCACTGCACTTTAAAAAAATAAAAAGAAATTAGGAAGACCAGTACTTGCCTTCCCTTCAGGAAGCCTGTAGTTTTAAAGCCCATTTGTCAGAAAGACTGTGAGCAAACACTGCAGGAGGGCCAGAAGTCAGAGAAATAATGAACTATAAAACAGATTTTAAGGAGGAAAAGCACATCATCTTCCACTGGAGCAGGATCCTTACTCCTCCTTCTGTCACAGATCCACTGTGACCCCTGAGACCATGCCAAGACAAGCTCTGAGCCCTGCTGCTGGCCATTCCCCAGGGCTGTTACACAGCAGACACTTCAGAACCCTCTCAGTCCTCGCCATAAGCTGAGCTTAAGATCCAAAGAGAGCATCCTGTGGAGAGCTCTGAACATAAACCAAAGGGACAGGCCTTGCTCCACAGCAATTACCACGTGCATCCTCCCAGCTCACTTTTAATTACTGATGAGCAAGTTCCTAACTACAGCAAGCTGCAGTTTCCCTTTCCATAGACCACCACTGCCCTGGACTGCTGGCTGAAGGTCTCATCCACCCTGATCCAGCTGTCAGGCTTTACCAGATGTTCCTCCACTGCAGGCAACACTCTTAAGGTGGGAATAATGCTCCTCTCCAACACCAGGAGGAGCAAAGCCCCAGGGGAGGCATTTCCCCAGAACAGGCTCAGCTGGGAGGTATCAAACACACCAGGTGTGATCCTGGCTGGAGCCAAGTGACACATCAGCTTGGAGCGGTGCCATCGATCACTACTGCAGAAATAATTTACACAGTGCTCGTGTGCTCAGATGGCTGAACTCCAAACAGTAGGCTGGCTGAAATGTGCTCATCAGACATACATATCCAACAGCTTAAAAAAGGACAATGGCATTTCTTTCCCTCTAGTCAGAAGGGCAAGGACAGTGTTTTGTACCACTTTGTTTCCTTCCTCTCTTACTGCATGAGCAAACACTCAAACATCCACACCCTCTAAAAATTTATGAACAGTCACCCAACTTCCCTCCCCCTGCGAAGAAGAAAGAAAAGCAGCAAAAACCAAAAAAAAATCACCAGAGAACCCCCAAAAACCCAAAGAGAGCCCCAAAACAAAGCCTTGCTGTGGAAAACAGGCAGACTCTAGCAGGTCAGAAAAATCCAGTTTTAAAAAGCCCACGTTTTAACTTTAGTGAATCTTTACTTCTAAAACCACAGCTTGTCATGCAAGGCTGGGAACACCAGATGTCACCACAGCACAGGCTGTCGTTCCTGTAAGACGAAACTGCAACGAAATAACAAAAATCTCCTCACACGGATTCCCCAGTGTAGCAGCTACTTTGGTTCATAATATTCCTTGTTTCAACTTCATCTGAAACTTAGTAAAAAACAAAGTACTGATCTAACCTCTATTTTTCAGAGCTGATAATCAAAGACAGCTTCCAATTAATGACTGAAGCAGCATTTTTGGGCAATACATTTTTCCTAATAAGCTATGCAGATAATTATCTGCCGGAGATATTTTCTGAAGTGCGATATCAGCAGATACAACCCAGCCATAATTGAACGAAAATGAACAGAAGGCACACACTAAGCTGAGGTGGGGAAACACAAAAGGCCATCAGCAATCAGCCTAAAGCCCAAGCAGGGCACACAGTAACCCTCACCCCACACTGCCCACAGAGCCCAAGAAAAGCCCCTGAGGCAGGAACAGCTGCTGACAAACAAATGCCAGCATCAACACACAAGGGGAGTGCATGGGGTACCCTCATAGTCCATGGAAAAAAAATAGCTCAGGAAAAGAGAACAAAGTTATTTAAGGCTAAGGAAACACATTTGGCAAGATGATAAACCTATACAAATGCAAATTTGCCTGTCTTCTGAAAAGCAATACCCTCCAATACATCAATAAAAACTCAGATCTTGCTGTAGCAGACATGTAAATGCATGGGTTTGCCAGAAGAATTAGTGAAATACAGTATGAACACAGCACAAAACTGTCCCCTCCAGCAGTTGCAGCCACTGGTGGTTTCAGGCCTTCAGCAACACATGTGTTTCCTGGCACATGGCAAAGCAAGGATAACCCAGAGGATTCATTTACTCCAGCAAAGCTCTGCAGGCATACATGCAATGTCAAACCTGACTGTTTTAAAGCAACATAAAGTGTGTTTTAAACACTCCACCACCTTTCCTGATGACAGAGACAGTACAGCCAGACTTATATGACAAATATACATAACTGCACTTACCATAAGCCACTGGGGTTAGCTTTAGGACAGTATGCAGTGGGCACTTCAGGTAGGGCAGTTGTTCTGAGAAATCAAACCACAATTACACATGAAATACAGGTTACAACTGACTTCTCTGTTATGCTTCAGGTCAACTACTTGAATGACTCTTTACCTAACAGGCTATCTCTTTTCCTAGCATGCAACAGAAATACTAATCAGAGCAAAAAACAACTATCACAGCATTTCAGGTGAGGAGCAGCTCAGTAACATCAACTACCAGATTTCATGTGGGGGTCAAAGACGAAAAAAACACACTTGGGTACTTGCCTAGCAAAAGCAGCCTCTGATGACACAGAAAACTGTTAGAATTTACTGTGTGGAACCTTAAGCAGTAAATTTTTTTAAAAAACAGCCTGTCTGTAGCGTACCAAGGAAGACTCACCTGCGGGCTTGTCAAGGAAATATGCGAGCAAACAGCGCATGACAGCTTGGTGACAAATGACAAGCACATTTTCCTGCCTTTCGAGTTCCATAATTACTGGCTCCAGCCTCTGAACAAGATCTTCATAGGACTGGGTGGGGAGGAGAAACACAGAGGACATTAAAAAGGGAAAACTCTTTGAACAGTATATATACACAGAGGGGATCTTACTTTCATATGAGTCACCTTCTAAATGTTATTTAGTGCACAGACAAATACTGCAGTAATAATATTCATTAAACTAAGAACACAGTTCAGACCTAAGCACATAACAAAACAAATCTCCCTCATAGAAAAGCTTAATTAAATTAGCCACTTTGATCAAGAATTTCCAGAAAATCCCTAGGATTTAATTCACATCTGCAAATAGGAGTCTTGCACATTATTTTCCATAGCATCTTCAAAAGCATCTCTCTTCCAACCCCAAACCTAGGAAGCTCAGCCAACAATCAGCATGCAAAGAGTACACAAAGCCTGACTTGTTCAGGCTGCCCTTTCAAAAGAAGCTGTGGGCATGCTGGACTGGCCTGGTGATGGCAGCCACCATCCCACCAAGAGCCAGCACAAGGACTTGCTGGTGACCTGTCCCACCAAGAGCCAGCACAAGGACTTGCTGGTGACCTGTCCTGCCTGTCATGCACAGGGAATTGTTGCTGCAGGGGAACAGCAGGCCTCCTGCGTGGGCACAACTGAACTGAATGCCACATGCATGGTAAAGACTCTGCTTCCAAAATGTGCCAGGTACTTCCAAAATGCGTCACTTACGTCCAAAATGCGTCATGTACCACAGGTGGAGGGCTCAGCACATTGCCCAGCAGGGCAGGGACCGAGCACAGCACAAAATCTTCACCCTGGTCCCCAGGCAGGACCAAGTGGCACTGCTGACTGAGCCCTGGACAACAGAGAGCCCCCAGCCCCCCGAGAGCTGTGCAAACCTCTCACACTGTTACCAGACACAGAACTGCCCTGGATAAACCAGACCAACTCATCCCCACAGGGCACGGAGGGAGTTTGACATGCCAGTCACCATCCCCAGGACTGCACTGGTTTGAAAAACAAACACTCCTTGTTCAAATGCACGAGGAGCACTTTGCAGCTTAATGACTGCCTCATTAGCAGGACCGGGGTCACCCTGCCAGGGACACTGCTCTTGTCACAGTGATTGCTCTTGAGGAAGAAGGCAGAGCTCTGCTCCCTCACAGCTCAAGCAGGAGCAGCTGGGCCAATCCCTCCTCCAGACCCTCAGCCCCCAGCGATGGCCCTGTGACCATCTGGCCATCACTGCACTGTACTAGGGCTGCTTTAGAAAAGCCATCAGCAAGTTTATTTTCCCAGAGGCAAGGAGTTTAATAACGTGCCTGGAGATTTCCCCAGCATTTCAGCCAGAGCTGCCTTCAAAATAGCCACCACCAAGAGCAGGGATGAACAGAAACAGGCATCTTAGCAGCATGTTTATATATGCAACAGTTGAAGCCCTGCAATAATTCCTCCAGCACAGGTACAATGCCCACAAGATCAAAGCTCTCCATTGTTTTTCTAAATTTATGGTTTTGTTTTTCAAGCCCTGAATCAACATAAGTGGTCTGGGCTCAATCCTTGCAAGATCCTATGTGCTTTTCCACCAAGAAAGGAACAACCTTTTCATTAATTTAAAAATTTATTTTTCCTTCCTAAAGCCAGCATGCACACACGCAAGAAGACAAGGAACCCCTTCAACTTGTGAGATCAAAAATAGCATACCTCTCCTTTAGGGTATCTGTATCTGTATTTGTCTTGGTCTCTCAGTGCAAATTCAAGAGGATAATTTTCCTGTATTTCTTCATATGTCATTTCTTCACACACTCCCTGTCAGTAATGAAAATAATTAAAAAACATGTATTCCCAGTAATGCAAAAAGCAGATATCACTCTTAAATAAAACCATATACAAATAACCTTTAACGGTTTTATTTTGCTACTCTGACACTTAAAATTATCACACATGACAAACAGGACACCCAGCTTGACTCAGAGGTGGTTAGTAGGAATCATTAAATCCCTTTACAGGTGAAGTTACATCTATGGACAAAGCAAGGCCATGTTTTATCTACTGCACCTCCTATTATATCTTACAGCTGCAGCTAGAAATGGCCAAATAGCAACACAAACTTCTTTCCAAGCCAAACTAACCAAAACTCCATAACATCATGGCTTCTACAGAGGAATGGTTTACTGGGAAAGACAAGAAGAACAAAGTAACAATGGCAAAATTCAATGAAACATTTACCCTTGTTTAATGTTTGTGGGGTAATGACATTATGTCCAGCCTCTAGAAGCAGCTTCAATGACCTTCTATCCCATAAAAGACATATTATTAAAAAGCTAAATACTTTCTTCACTCCTAACAATCAAAGCAACTTATTAGGCATTTAAAAGAGAACAACTTACTGCATCTATCTCATTCAAAACCTTCCACTGCTCATAAGGCACTCCCAAGGCTTCAGCAGTCTGAATTGTCCTTTTCATCTGGCTGGTCCAAACTTTCAGATCTTTGATATTTTGCTCATTAATAAATTGTGCCAAGCTTTTGGCAAACTGGAAGAAAAACCAAGAGACAGTGGATGAGGGCTCAGAGCCAACACACGGTGTTCAGTTTAGAATACATGGGCTCCAGCCTCTGTAAGCTCACTGTAGCTTTTCCAAAAGACTGACAAACGTTTTGCTAAGAAATACAACCTACTGCATTATCCAAGAGGGATAGGACAAAGAAAAGAAGTACAAGGAAAATACAAATTTTTAGCAGTTCCTAGCTTTCCTTCCACTAATTTTCCTTTCAGATTTAAGTTGTGTACACTTTCCCAATTACCCAACTAGTCAGGATTTCACAAAAATACAGTTAAAAAATAAAGCCCTCTTGCCAACTGCTTTGTGGTGTGGGATAAAAAGGAATTTTAGCCAACAGAGAGACAAACAGATAAAAGAGTACAAACCACAACACACAGAGTGCCCACCCTGTTTCCACTACCCAAACACCCAACTAAAAAATTCCTTTAAACTCATAAAGAGGAAAATGCTGTAGAAGAGGAAAGCTGCAAGTGCCCAGCACAAAGACCCAGAGCACACAGTTACACCTGGCTGGAGGTACATACTTCCTTGCCCCTGACAGACAGCCCGGGATCTCCTCCTATTCTGCCCTTCAGGTTGAGCTCGCTCTCTCCGTGGCGGCAGAGGTAGATTGACCGAGGAGTCACATGGATATTCATGAGGTAGTAGACAATCCGGCTCTGGATGTGATCCATCACTCTGTTCACCAGGTAACTCCTTCCCACATCCATAATTTTAATGTAAGAAAGATCCCTTTCATGAGCAAGTTAAAAAAAAAAAAAAAAAGAAAGGTTCCACATTGTTGCTATTAGCACGCACCACAATCTTTCCACCCTCTCTGTCATTATGAAACAAAGGGGCAACAAGCCAAAGAAATGAAAAAATCCTCAATTAGCCATGGGATATTCCTCAGTCCCAAGAAATAACACAGTACTCCAAAGGTACAGGATGAACTCTATTCCTTTCACATGGAGCTGCTCACACCACTTTCTTTTCTGCTTCCTTTACTTGCACTTTGTCCAAATCTAGATCCTACTCTTGGAAAAATACAGCCCACACACCGAAAAGGAGATTCAGTGGAGTCACTTAAGTTACCACAGCTAAATAAGATATACAGCTATTTTACAACACCATTTGGGTTTTTTTCCCCAGGTTACAAACACTTTCCATCACCAAGTGTTTGTCTGATTCCACCCAGGGGCCATAAGGAATGGTCACTAATTACCCATCTCATTTAATCCCTCCAGAAAAAGTAGGGCACCAGAAGAGCCTGGGAGTAATCTGAAGCAAGACATTTTCTCAACTGCTCTGTGAGCAACCCTTTGTTAACTGTACTGTAATCTACCCCACCACTACTTTATCTCAGCATCAGACAGCTTATAATTTCAATTTTCACTGCTTATCCTTTATTATCTGAGCTATAATTCTAGAGCAGCCTCTCGTTCACACAAGGAAAAAAGCCTCATAAGCTGAAAATAACCACTATTGGTTTCTAGCTATGTGTTTGAGACACCACACTGCAATAAAACAAGAAAACTGATAATAAAACCAAACAGAGGTGGCAGTGAGAAACAGGCATCAGCACCCTCTCTCCTGCCCGTGTTCCTTGGAGTTAATCATTACTATTCCAGCCAGGCACAGCCATTAGGTCCATCACAGGAATTACATGCATGAACTGAGCCGACTGAACTGGCTTCACGCTGCTCACGCTCAATTACATTAAAATGCAGCTCAGCCTTCCCTGCAGCTCTGGCCTGGAACAAACCAGCAGCACCTGGGATGGCTGCAGCTCCAAATCCTACTCTGAAATCCTGGGCCCTAGCAAGAAGAAAGGGGCTCCTCCTCACATGATCCCTACCTTATTTTCAAGAGTTCAAAGTTAATAAAACCCAGAAGAATGCTTTGGCGTGAGGATTAATAATATAGCTAAGGCAGCGTCTCAGAGCCCTGCATCTGCAGGATAATTTTGCAAGCACAAAGAAATTACTTCAGAAGTCACATTTTTATGACTGATGTGTTCATAATTCACCTTCACCATGCCAACCAATTAAGTTATGTTTACAAATCACTCATGTCTCCTCTATGTACCAAAAAAACAAGTACCAACCAACCACTGCAGAAAGTCTGGAATAATTGCTAAATGCTGGTTCTATCCCAGAGGAATAAACACCATTCTCCAAGTGGGAAAATCAAAAAGAATATTGTCCCAGACTAGACTCACTAGCCAATTTTCCTCAAACAAGGAAGTTTCCATGCTACACCCCCAGAGTCAACACTATCTAATTTGCCAAAGGAGAGAGAGATCAAGCCACTAAAACAATGGCTTGAAAGCCCTAATCCCCAATACAGGATGCCTCAACCCTTAAAATAATATTTTAATAATATTGTGATCACCAGCAGTAGTAACAGTGTTGTTTCATCACTTACTTGTCCAGAGTTTCATCTAAGGTCTCATATGAGTTCTTGTAGCACTCTATTCTTTTCATGAAGTCTTCTGTTGCTTCATCATTACTACAATCCACATAGTCAGGACTACCCAGCTTCACTTGCTGTTTAAAATAAGACCACAAGAACAGTATTTAATTTTCCTTCCCTTCTTCATGGATGTTTAAAGAAATAGGGAGTGGGTGACCACAACAAAAATTTCATCTGCAACTTCATTAAAATACATGTAAAGCAAAAAAAACCCCTACTCTTCAGAGAATTAAACTTCTGAGCTAGTAACATTCACATGGACAAGGGAAAAAAAAAATGCTTTCATTAATGAGAGCTAATGTGGGGTTTTTGCTATTGGAAGTTCTTATAATGTACTTCTAAAAATACTAAGCTACATTAAACCTCCCAATATCAAGCAAACTTTCCTTTACTCACCACAATGTTTGCAGCAATGACCTCTGGATCGACACATACGGACTCCACAAAAAAGGTCTTCAGTCCAAATGGGAGGAAGAAGGAACAGAAGGGAAGAAGAAGGAAGATGCATGAGAACACCTCTGCATACTAACACACAAGCAGCATGTCACCCACTTCCATGCCAAGGCCTTTTCCCCTCCATTTACTCAGAAAGCTTCTCCAGACCCTCTCATCAGAAATCCCTGGCTCCCCATTCCATCGTGCTCTGTTCTCTTTTCCCCAACAATGCTTCCAAGTGGAAAATTCTTGCCATAGAAAAAACATAGGATGGAAGAGGAAGAAACAAATGCAGAGGGTGCTAGTTCAGCCCCACAAACAGTAACTAACATTTCTGAAATAACATTTTAGAAGCCTCCCAGCTCATGCAGTAGCCTCACTTATAAAGAGGCTTGTGTTCTGCTGTGTCAAAGGCTTACAGAGATTAAGCTTAGAGAAAATGAAAGATGACTGGAGAACAGATAAATGTAAAACCAGAAGGCAGAAAACCACTAAGTTTTTGGTCTGTACAGAACTAACACAGGACCCCCTTTGTGTTCCTGCAGCAAAGACCTGAACTGCATGAAGAACCACACTTCAAATGTTCTTTCTGACACTGCACTCGTGACCACAAGTCCAGGAAGACAAAATTGAAGCTGTAGCACAAAATAGCTTAGCTCCAAACAGTACAAACACTAAAGATGAGAAAAACGAGGACTGAATGACTTCTAATCACAAACAACGCTTAGGAACACAGAACACATTATTGATTAAACATCCAAGAAGGACATGGCTTGTGCTAGTGCATTTAGAGTACAGATAAGGGCATAACTACCACTGGCTTACCTGGCCATGCAATAGCTCAGAACTGCTTTGCTTTGACTCACCTTATATCCGTTTTCTTCACCAAATTTATAAATTGTTTCTCTACGTTCTCGAGTTGTGTTTGTAGCATCAAAGACCTAGGAACAATTAAAGGGAGAGAGAAAAAGGAATTTAAAAAGCAGCACAGCCTGTGGAAAGCACTGTCTTAGTAACAACAAAATTATGGATTCAAAGTCCCTCAGTGCGAAGGAAAGCAGTGGAAACACTTCCCCTTCCCTCTACCCCACTATCTCAACATGCTCAACAAGAAAACAAAGACATTACTACTTTACACTAATTATTTTCTAAATACTTAAATTTAGCAATATTTTGAAAGCAGTTCTAGCAGAACTCTGGATTTGGAAAAGGAAATCAGAATTTAAGCCTAGCACTTCGTACAGGAGAGACTCTTCCTCCTTGCTCGTTATCAGCATTAAATATTAACGCACAAGTTTTAGTGAACTTACACTACAAAAAAAAATGCTGCAGTTCAATGGGCTGTTCAAAATGCAAGTGTAAAACTTGCAAGAGTTGTAAATCCTGCCCATGAATAACACCATCAATGCAGCCATTTTTCTAGGAACTCAGTTTAGCTCTGAACACATCAGTGTTTTACTAAAGTATGAAGTTTGCCAAAGCATAACATTTTCCTCATGTATCCAGCAGAAGTTATAGTTAATGGTTTTCCCTGTTTAGTTAATAAAAACCCCTGTGTCAGTAGTCTTAAGACAAAAATTTTAAAAATTAGTCTCAACACGCAATGTCAATAGTCGAAGAACTGATGTTTTGCATCCCATTATTAAATACTCAAGTATGCGCGAAATTATTATAAGTTTCTCCTGCTCTCTTCAGACATTTCTCATGCCAATAACAAGTGCCAAGAGGATGCTTTTTGTTCAGCAAGTCTTTACCTTCCACTTGGAACACAACTATCAAATAGACATGCAAGCTAAATGGCACATGTGTTTAATGGTACATTGTGGAGCACTGTCCTATAGTAATGTGAAGAGAAGGTGGACTTTTTTCTTGGTGTTATCCTCCTCTCAGCTAACCCCTCAAATCAAAGGTAGCTGCTCAATATGGCATCATCACCCTGAAATTCAGCACTCACTTCACTGCAGCAACAAGGCAGACCTAACTGCCAAAGGAAAGAAACCTGGTGTACTGGCCAGCTGTTGTCATCACTCAGGCTGTGTATTATCCAGCAGACACACAGAGTTTAGTGCAGAGGCACCTCAAGAAGGTGTCTCCAAGAAGAAACTTACAGCCACGTGCCCATTCTCCTCGCTGAGGTACTGCCGGACGTCGTTCAGCGCGGCTAAGGCACACTGTCTTCAGAGGGAAAGAGTCACAGTCAAATGCTAGATAAAGGCATTTTGTCAATGCACTGGGGAGCAAAGGGCCCTGAAAATGTTAAGATTGTTTATCTCAAAAACACAGATCTCCCTCTAAACATGGGGAAAAGCCAACAGAGGTCAGCCAAGCTACACTAAGGAAACGTGGTCATGTCACCTTGCTCCTCTGTGTCACTGACACAGCTACACATGCCCACAGAACACCCACCAACTTTGCTGACCAGGATACACTTCCACTGATCTAACATAACACCACTGAAACATCCCTGCAACTGCATGCTTTTCCCAATTACCTATTCATATATAACTGCTTCTTAATTTGATTTGCAAAAAAAAAATAAATAAAATAAACCAACTTAAGGCCTTTATCTTGTGGCACTAAGTTGAAGTGGAGAGACAACTATTTTTCAGTAATCTGCTTACTCTCTTTTGAGCTACTGTGTGAAAACTGCTTATGTAGAAAAAATGTGTTAAAACAGAGAGCAAAATGAAGGTAGCATCAAGTATTAGTGACTGAGGTGAAATATCATCCCACTGCAGCCACCAACCCAGTGTAATTAGTACTGGAGACAGCTGAGGACACAAACACCAAAAATCCCCACCCTGATATACTTTACACTTGTGTTAAATCTGGACAAGAACACATGAATATGGAACTTTCCTATGTCCCCAGCACAAGCATTATCTTCAAAGTCCATTATGATTCCTAACACATCAGTAATGCTGGAGGGCAACATTGTACACGATTTACTTGCTAGGAGAACAAAACCCCATTTATTCCCTGTAAGTACAGCCTCTCTGCAGTACCAACATAAAAGCCTGCCCATTTCAACAGCCCTTCCCTACATTACTCCTGAATTTTGTCTTCCAGACTGAAATTCATAACTCCTCTATTTACCATCTTCTGGAAGCACAGCTTTCTCTTGAAAGAGAAATGAAGGCTTTTGGATCCTGACAGTATTTCCACATTAGCACAGTTAACAGATGTCAGGAGCTGAGATTCACCACCCAGGTCTTCACTGAATAAATACAAACCCTCTTTACTCATTGCTAACCAGGCAGATCATCTCACACAGCCCATTTCATGCTACATCCCTCACCACTTAGCCTAATAGGTGGCACAGAGGCACATTAAAAGGTTTGGCTCTACATGTAAGCAAAAGGTAGTGGCTTGCAGGGGTAATGCACCTCCCAACTGCTCTTTATCCCCAAGGATTGGGAGGTTCTTATGCAAGCTGCTCTCCTCAATGCTGCTGAGGGGGAGAAAGGGAAGAGAGGGGGGGAAAAGGCAAGGGACAGCCACAAAAGAAAGTCCAGACATTTTTGATGCGTAAGGTGAAGCTGAATTAAGAACAAGACAGTCCATATTTTAAGTAGCCTAACTAAATATTATTTCCATGCATCTCAAATTTCTCATTTCCTTCTCATTTCACACTGCACGCTCTAAGCGCTTTCCTGAACACACTAAAAAGTACAGTGAGTGTCCAAGAAAATCAAAAGGCCTTCTTGTTTGATCTCCTCTAGGAAAGAAGCAGCTCCCTCTTGCTCTGACCTTTCTTCTCAAGGTCTGCCCTACATTAAAGCACAGCCCCTTTCCAGGCAGCAGCAGAGACTCAACTGCTTCATCTGGACACAGAACTCTGGTTCTCTCCTTGCTTTGCACAGCATTAGCAAAACATGGCAATTTTTGAGGCTGTGCATTGAGGGACTGAATGAGGCACCTGCATGGTGGCCAAACCCACAATTTCAGGGAGAAAATCATGTTTGATTCTCACTCATTTAAACAGATAATGATGAGTACATTCAAAGTGCTCCAGATGAACAATTTCCATACACAAATCAAAAAGAAAAGCAGTTACATGGGTTTTTTTCCTTTATGAAGCAAACAAAATGGGGTTTTAGGAACTATGCAGCATAAAGAGTCACATCTATTAACTGGTACTTTACAAAAAGGTAGGAAAAGTTGTAACTATCTGTTTAAATAGTTTTTGAGTAAAAATATCCTAGAGTGTCTACTCTAGGAGTAACAGTATTTACATCCTAATGAAAAGGAATCAAGAAGGACTTCTCTCCATTTCTGATGCTTGAGATGAAACAATCAAGAAAAAAGACCCTCAAATTTTAATCAGCCTAAAGAAATCACTATTCCACCTTCTCTAGAATGTCTTTTCCTGCAGTCTCCCTAAGGGTCTTCTTGATCATACACAAATGCAGCTTCAAGCAATCTCTAAGAGCAAATTACACAGGATATCCTTTTAATATAATTAGCATGGTGTACCAAGCACAATCAAAACTTACTTCCTGATTTTCAAGCCTTCTTCATTGTCAGGCAGGAAGAATTCAAAGGATTTATATTTTTTCACCAGATCTCGACGATACTGCCCAACATTAAATTCTGCCAAGAGAAACCAGCATTAGCAAGAGCCAACAAGAGGCACATGAAAAGGACAAAAGTTATGACAACTTTGAAACCAAACTTCTGCAAAGATAAAATAACTTGGCCTGTAAGAAGTCAATCCATCATACTTCTTGCTGTGTTTTGTGAAGTTTAAAATAGCAAGACAGCAATAAATCTTGGAAATAGCTAAAGGACATTTGGGCTGTAGTTACTCTACTTCAGTGGCCACACTGTAGTGCCTTTGTCCACCAGTTTGCCAGGACAACAAAAAGAAATTACTTTCCTCCTTTTCAGGAGTTACTCAAAGTCTACAAAGGACTAGTAGCAATTATTGGTATTAATAATAATTTTTTATTATCATTAGCTTTTTCTTCGATGTATATGTACAGTGAAACAGTAGCACCTCCCAAAACTTATAACTCTTATTTAAGCACGAGGCAGAGCTCTAAATAGAACTAAACAATCTTGTTTTAAGTAAACAAAACTTAAAATTCCAGTAGTGAAAACGTTTTTTCAGAACCCTGCTCTAATATTTCTATTCCTTAAGGATTAGTATTTCACAACCCTTGTTCCACTTACTGAGGAAAAAAAAAAGAAAAATGGCTAAAACAAAAGAAATCATTTAAAAATCATCCTAAGTATGAAACCACCTCACTGTGATCTCATCTCAGTGGTCAAAAAACACCTACTCCTTATCTGGGCAAAGGTGCAGAAGGTCCATGGCCAAGTACAGTATCAGGTATGGGATTAGGGCAAGGCAGTTCTGCTTTGCCCCAGAGCAGAATGACACTGAACCCTAATTAATTGCATTCAACGGCTGTGAAAGCAGGCCTCTGAAATGCAATTAATGTTTAAGTTGTTTCAGACCTACAGGTTTTTTCTGCTGAACTGCAAAGCTTTTGGTTTTGTTTTTTTTAACATTAAACCACACTGAAGTATTCTGTTTGAGATGCTGCCAAGGTACAACTCTATTTGCCAGACTACATTTCTGGAAAGAGGAAAAGAAGCAGTAGACTCAATTACAAGGTTGTAGTTAAGAAAGAAGACGTAGAATAGAAAAAACTCATGAACCAGCTGCTGTATACAGATTGCTGTTGGGATTGGAGGCAGAGGATAAAGACATAAAAATTGTTTTTCTCCCCCAAAGTCAAGTTTTGTTTGAGCTCAGCAGTGTTGATGGACTTCATCATGACATGGATTACAGAACAATCCAGGTGATTCTGTGATGGTTTTAATAAGCACTGGCCACCGTGGCTACGTGAAGAGGTGGGTCCTTGTAAAAAACAACTAATTTCATGAGAAGGAATAGATGCTGCCAGAGGGCCATGCACAGCAGAGGAAAAAGTGCTATCTAGTGGGACAATCTCCAGCCTTTATTCTTAGCAGCCACGCCTATGGAAAAGTTTCCCAAAGCTCACTGGTATCACAACCACAAGTATTCAAAAGAGCTTCCAAGGCTCAGTATCTCAAAACCACATTGCAACACAATTCTATTCACGCATCTAATTGACCTCATTTCCTTCAAAAAGCACAGACAAAAGTCCCCTGTACTTTTAACCATTTCACATTCTATACAACAGAGGATTTTGGAAGGAAGAAAACACAGAAATGGTGGCTGAAATTATTTAACCATCACCAAAAGCCTGGGCTATTTACCTCCACCTTCTGTTCTTGAACTCTCCAGCTTGCTTAATGTTACATGAAAAGATGGCATTTATATTTTCTCTGGTTTACATAACCTCATAATTTGAACCATCTGTCTCAGAGAACAAGAACTCCTGCTAAATTAAGCACACACTAATTTTAAGACATTAAGAGCCAAAGGGTAGCAGATGTTAGGGCTACTTGATACTGATCCTCTATCAGCTCAGTCCCACCAAGTGGAAGAATTAGGGAAAATGTCATCTATTCCCTCAGCCAGGCAGTGAGGTGTTTCACATTGACTTCAGTAAAATTGCATCACTGAAGACACAAACGGAAAGGCTCTGTGGTTTTCTGAGAAAATCTCAGTCACCCTTTCTAACAAAGTCAAACAATACTCAGCAACCAAGGACAGAAACTCATATGGCAAATTTATGTTGCATATTTTGTAAAACCAGGCAGCAATGCCCTACCTGTTTTTCATCAAGCACAAGTGTGTGTGTTTTCTGATGTGCTGCTCACAGTAGCCCACAGAACTTTTCCTATCAGCTGAGCCAAACCCCACCTACAGTAAAATTAATATCTAGGATACATTCAACAAAGAATGAGCTAGATGTGGATAATATCTTGCTTGCTGTTTAATACTGGACTTCTTGTCAAAGATGACACAGTGAAGTGCTCAAACTCAATGACATTTGTACATAATACATCCCATAAATTTAAGTTACATGTGTATCCAACATACAAGCATTTTGTCACCTTGGATATATGCTAAACTACCTGGATTGTTATTCCATTTCAGCCTAATGGATAAAACTGAACTCTAAACTAGCTGGTATTGGTCATCAGAAGGGTTAAACCACGTGAAAACAGTCAAAATCAAGCGATAATTTAAATCCTGTAAACTCTCACACTTAATATAATATATCCCCCTTAATGTCTCTTCTAAATAAAGCACATTATACAAGTTCCTAAAAACTTAAGAAAACACCCACACGAGAAGCTTTACCCTAGAATCAAAAAGCAGTTTAAATATAGGCCAGAATTTTTCATCTTGACTTCTTAGAGTGACTAGGAAATACATCTCTGAACAGCCAGCCAAAACTCCACACTTTAGTATGACCTCATATGTTTAATGTCATTTAAATTATTAACTAGGCATAAAGCTGCTATTACTGCACTGGACACAGAATCACAGCACACCAAATGTGCCTTGCTCTTCTGCAGAGAGAGAGGAGAAGGAAGGGGAGGTGCTGCTCAGAACCTCAAATGCAATTAGGTCCTGTCTACTGGACCCACAAGATGCTGCAGGAGCCCAGGCAGGTCCTTGGCACAGCCAATCTGAGCCATTTCCTGCCCAAAACACACACAGGAATCTTTAAGGAGGTGATAACAAGTGGCAATTGGCTGCCTCAGTCTTTGGGCTCTTAGTATGTAGACAAAGAACTGCAAGTCATTCCACAAACATAAAGAAGTAAAGAACTGCAAGTAGCACAAAGTTCACAGAGAAAAAAAGATGGAGAAGTCGGGAAGTTTAACCCAGAACTGCTCAACTGCTTGTAAACAACATTGCTTTTCACCTACATGAAGAAAAACAAGGAAAAAATAAATAAACAAAAAAGGGCAGTGTTTCATGATAAGGGAAAAAGATTGATTTAGGCAACTGACAGAACAAGAAGATAAAGGGACAGTCAACATAATTTGATTAATTAACACATAAGCAGCAACGTGCCTATGTGTATGTTATTGCTTAAAAATACATCAACAAAGCAGAAGGATTTTAAGTAGTCAAACTTGGCAATAAAATTACTGGAAATCAGGTTTATAAACCAGCTAACATTGTGCCCTGTCCTTCTGAGGTAAAGAACAGTAAACCCATCACCTTTAGTTGGCACTCCAATCCAATTTAGGTAGCGTGTCAGCTTCTTGGAGATGTAGGTTTTTCCTCTGGCTGGGAGACCCACCATGACAATCAGAGTAGGACAATTGGTCATACATACTGCAACAGAAACAGGAACAGGATTTACCAACAGCATTCCCACAAAGCAAAGGCTGCTGCTGCTGCGGGGGAAAACCCCTCTCTGAGAGCTCCCCAAGAAGGTGCCCACGCAAGCAGCTCATGCACTGTGCCTCACCATTTGGGGCTCCACAGCAGGACAGAGACCCTGACCACCCTTCTTATGCTGGATTTTGGAAGGGCGAGTCAGGGGTAGTGCAGTGATGGACATGTGAGGTGTAAACAGGCAGGAAAGAAGAAATCTGTGTATTTGCACACAGAAACAATACCAAGATAAAGGCAACTCACATCTTATGCCCCTCTGTACCTCAGTTCAGTGCTTGCATTGAAAGGAAACAGCAAGGTGTACAGTTTTTAAATAATATTTGTATTTTTAAGATAACGCCTAAACATCATTCAACCTTTTCTTGATTTTGAGCAAAACGAGTATGACAAATGCATATTATTACATTACAGTAAGACATGCTACTCACTACTGATTATTTCTCCTTCAAGTATAATTAACACTAAAATCTCTCTTGAGCAGAGCTCATTTTGGCTGTTACTAAGAATAAGACAAATATTCTACACAATCAAGTACAATAATCTGATATAGATATATGTACACACTCTTAATCAAAGCCAGAGCATTTAATTTTAAAAAACTTCAACACTGTAGGAGGCTGAAGGAATTGTATGTATCATCTGAAAACCTTGAGGCATTTCCTTTCAAATCACAAGTTTTTTAACATTTTAACAGCACAAAACTAAGGATACCTTGCATTAATCTATCACAGCTACAAGGAACTACCTAAAAAGAAAGAAGATATTAAAGTGATGCAGATACCACCAGTTCCCTCCACCCTCTATTGTTAAGGAAATTCATTTCTATATAATCCACATGTGTAACAATTTCCTCAGTGCCTTGACAGAGGAGACATCAACTTACTCCAAAAGACCAAATCTCAGTGATTAGCTGTAAGGCATAACTGAACTGAACTGTTGTACAAAGGGCTGTGATTGCTCAAAATTCCCAAACTCCCATCCCACAAAGTCTCTTGCTAAATCTGGTGCAGATAGTTCACGTAACAGATCAAAAAAGAACAAGCTGATTAGCAAAAGTAGACGTGCTGTTTTAAAACACACACTGAAAGACACAAAACAAAGAATATTAAAAATACACCACTTTTCATGAGGGAGAGGAGGAAAAATGGTACCCAACCTCAAATCCATGAAACAGTCAACTAAATGACAGCTACAGGGAACTAAACGCAAGCAAAACAGATCCATCCAAACATGACCAAGTTTTTGGAAGGACGCTGATAAAAGCCCTCAGAGTAAGTTCCTCTGTGCAGAAGCCTATAAACAAGAGTGTTAATAATTTCTTTTCCTCTTTGTCATAAGTTCAGGCTGTGAACCCCCTCTCCAAGAGGGTGAAGGAAGTCTCTAGGGAAACAACAAAGTCTATGGAGTGCCAAGAGCACAGTGCTTATTAAGTTCACAGCCTTGCTTCCAGCTTTAAGGACAGTACAATAAAATACTGAGACAAGAGAAATCCCTGGGTCCCAACACATTTTAAGAGAAGACATTTTTCTTCAAAGCCTGTTCAAAAGGTCCTTCACCTGAAACACCTAGCTCAAGTTTTGAACAATTTTTCAGTACAAGCAGTGAAGTAAGAGCTGTAAAAGACAAATCAGGATCTGTACAGAAAGGCTCCGTACACAGCCCCAACTCCTGCTCTGCAAGCAACTGTGCTGTAACAGGCTTTTCTACCCATTTCAAGCAGAATTTACCAACTGTTTTTCTTAGAGCACCTCTTTTTTTTTTCTTTTTTTTTTTCTTTTTTTTCTTTTCTCTTTGGCAGTCCCTCCTTTTTGAGTGTAANGAAAAATTTTCCAACTGTTTTTTTTAGACCACCTTTTTTTTTTTTTTTTTTTTTTTTCTTTTTTTTTTTTTGCTGCTGGGGTCAGCCATACAAGTTTCACCTTCTCGCAGAATATTTGTCTTCTGGTAATGCAACGATAAACCTGTACCAGAGTAAAACTGACATCTGGGAGGCTTCCATAAAGAGATCTGCAAACCACTTAAATTAAATGGCTGCTTCAGATATATCAACAGTTAAATTTCTACATTAAGTCCTACTGCCTGCATGGTTTTCTAACCAAGCAGCACACTAGATCAACACAACTACAACATGCATGAGAGACATTCAGTGTGCCAGCCTGCTACCAACTCCATTTTTACATATATTTCCTCAAAGAAAGTACAAAACTAGCAAAACTGCCTTTGCTAGAACCCCATGGGTCTGGTTTAACAGGCACATCTCACCCATTATTCCAATCACTCTAGTGGGCAACCACAGAGCAGAAACCGAGATAAATATCCCAATAAACAAGCAGCAATCCTACTCTTGTTAGGTGCCAGGCTGACCAAGAGCATTTTTATTCTATAAAGACAGATGCCCCTGTCTTTGTAAGGATGAACAGCACCGATGCCAATGATCCCAAATCTGCTTTTACAAAATGCCACAGCCCTGTAAGCAACACTACACAGGACATGCCACCTCTCAGTGCTTGTCCTTAAAAAAAGGGTGGCAGTTCATAGTCTAAAATTCAGGGCACTAAAGAAATGTTTGGTGTTCTGGATTAGACGGCCACTAATGGCTGCAGCCTCATACCACCTGCACAGGTGGCACTCAGTGACAAACACATCTGTGCATCGGCAAGTAGCAGCCAAAGGCACCTGTGCTGGCCAAAACAGCCCATTCACAGCTAAATGGCAGGACTAAAAAGCACACAAAGCAGCTATTTCACTTCTGTACCTCAGTGTAGCATTCTCAACACACAAAGACTCAGCACAGCAGACTTTATTTCCTCCCTTATGATCCTAAGTAATTAACAAGGCTTAATTTTGCTCATTAGCTGAATAAAAAAGTTAAGACCAGAAGAGAATGCCAAGTTCTGCTATGTTTCAAATGAATGTATCAAATACTCCAAAGAAATTAATTCTCTTTCACTTTATCTAAACCACAGCTTTCTCAACAGAACACTACCAACACTCACTGCAAGCAGGAAGAAATAGTCATTCCCACTGAGGTATTTTGAATATCAGTGTCTCATGGCTTACATTTTCCCTTGAAGAAATGTAAGCAAGTCTGACACGAGGAAGTAGGCTGATAAAAACAGCCAAACATACCACAAATTACATAGATCCCAGTGGCACAGTGGTCAATCCCCTTTTCACAGCACCTCACCACCATTCAATTTACATAAAAAAAACTTCCAGTGTGATTTACAGGTGTGCGAGTTAGAGCCAAGGCAGACTCCTAAGGGCAGCTTTCTCTCCACTCCTTACCACTGGATTGTCTGGTTTATCTTCAGAAATATCTCTACATGGTCTAGTCTCCAGAAAACAATCTCATTTTTCACTACTCCTTCGCATATGTAACTCCTAAGGGTTTCTGACAGCCCCAACCTGCGGATGTGCCATCAACCCTGATTTTGTTAGAGGAACACAAGCACTCAGTACATTAAAATAAAACTTACAGCTTGTACACCATCATTTGCTAAAGATGCTCTAAGACTTCAGTCAGTTTTTTCTTTAAAACAGATGCTTGTGATAGATGCATTTAAGAGTGCATGTTTATAAACAGCATCGCCAAAGAGAGGGAACACGGAAAAAAAACACACCCAAAATACCAATCAGTGAGGGAAAATGGCCAAATGATGAAATGCTGCAACTGAAGCAAAGTCATTATCCCAGTTGAATATTTCTTAAACATTAGAACAACACAGCAAGTTGAAGCTGGAGAGTAAAATTATGACTTGCCTACCCTTCTGAAGTTTAAGACTTAACAGTCAAGGAGAAAGAAATTACATGTTTATTTCTTGTCTCTATTGTGAAATAATGCAAATACAAAAGAAGGTTGTGAAACCAAACTGGGACATGGAACAATCTAGATGAGCTGTGCTGCAATTCATCAGCCCTCAAGACTCTCTTGGATCTTGTGAAATCCGAGTCAAGAGTTGATATTTTCCAGGTTCACTTACTACCAAACAAATTATCAGCTGTCCTTTCCTTTGACCCAGAATTAGATTTTGTTTTTTCCTTGTATGTGTTAAGGACAGATGTTTTTTGTATCAAGCTGTTACTGTTAGAGATTTGAAGTTTACGAAGTGTTCTTCCAGTTTTTCTGTGGCCTTCAATGCAAGGCCTGTTCTCCAAAAATCCTGTACTATTTAGAGGCTCATACAAATATCTCTGACTTTAAGCCAACACAAGCACCCTTCCAAATAAGGTTAGCCCTACATGTTTTACCCATCACTTATCCAAGTTAACCATTGTTAATCCACCATATCCTTTTGATCAACCATGACAACCAGTCTCCCTTCTTTGCATCCCACAGGGATGAGTTCCCCATCCTGCTGTTCTTCCTGAAAAGCATCTGCTCCTAGACCTGAAGAAGTCCATCATCTTGTAATTTGTATCTCCTCTTTTTGTCCAAACTGCCAGTTTTTACCATCACCTTGGTCCAAGGGATTCAGAATTCACATTTGTCCCCTGGCCAGCTTTGTGCCACCAGCTGTTCCGAGCTGCTCTGTCATTCCCTTCCTCAGGGTCACCTTTTGCTTCCTAGAGCTTTGATGCCAACAGCAAGGATCCCATCTCACACCCTGCTCCTCAGGCACCATCCTCACCTCATTTGCTCTCCTATTTTCAGTTCCTAGCATTAGAAGCATAAATACACACAAGCAGCATGTGCTCAAAGGGTAGAGTTCTTTAGAGCAGAGATAATAATTTGATACTTTTTTTTTGGATGTACATTTCTACTGCTGTAACATCAGCAAATTACATTTATTAGAATGACCAAATTTCAGCAACTGTAGGGAACCAAAGCATTTAACTGTAGTGGGGGAGGAATGTTTAACCACAGGAAGTTCACTATTTATCTCTCACTATAAACATCCTCTGCTGGCCTCCCCAAACAACTTTCACTAGGGTCCTCTCAGCTATTTGTTTTTTATGCCCATGTTTACAGCCCTCTGCTTGATTCAGAGGTTACAGCAATCTGAACATCCAATGCCAAGAACAGCTTTAATTCAACCTATTCACAGACAGAACTCTTCACAAGTGACCACAAAAGGCAAGCCACAGCTATTAATAACAACATGCACCTGCAGTGCCTTCAGGTGTGCCTCTGGAAGATCACCAGAACAGTTACCTCGGCTGCACCTGTGCCACCAGCTGTAAAAGCTCCTGCTCAGTAGGCTGCACACAGACACATCTCCTCCCCAAAGACCTTGTACTGCACAGACTGAAAGAATTGGCTCTTCAAAGCTCTGTGACAGCTAAACCCTGGCACAGCTCAACAGATTTCTTCTTCCCAAGACAACAGCAGTTGTAGCAACTTTTAGAAAATCACATTGAAAACAGCTAACACTGTAAGTCATTTCGTAGACAAACCTGCTGAGTCCTCCACTGGAAGTGTGTACAGTTCTGCTCATCCACCTTCTAGAAGGATAAAGACTAAAGGTAGTGCAGATAAAGATCAGCAGCATGAAGCAAAAAAAAAAAAAAAAAAAACCACCAATCAAAGGAGACTAAAAGAGTTCATCTTGTTTAGCCAAGAAACTCAACACAGAGTGACTAACTTTGCTTTTCCTACTGCAAAGCTACAGTTGAGGACAAAACCACTTCCACCTTGAGCAGGTATTTTTGGAACAGTATCATCTGCCACAGTCACCTGGAGCAGCAAAGAACCAGAACTGGTCAGCCCAACAGAGCCCCAAGTCGCCCATCTGGGCAGTCCATCCTGAGCTGCCACAGCACAGCTACAGCACCCACAGGTCACACTGCCTCACCAGAACACAGGGCAACACAGGATACGGGGAAATCCTAGGGAAAAGGAGTCTGCAACACCCCTGCATGGGAAAAATTATGAAGTGTTCTCAGTTTGCTGACACGAGATAGGTTTTATCAAGGAAAAGTAACTTCTGCTCCTTCGCAGGCTGTTTGTAATTCTTGCGTATCACAAATGACTGCAGATTTTTTATGGGTAGGGCTGCAAAAGGATTTTTTAAAAAAAAGGCAATCTCTTTTTTCTAGCAAAAGATTTTTTCATTTATAAGGGGTCTTAAGCATTAAACTTAGTGAGTCCTACAAAAAACCCTACTGGCACGTGAAATATTTTTAAATTTATAGTCAAATGAAGCTAAATAATTCTGCCAAGAAGACAATGTACATCATCAAATTACACATGACTCATATGCAATTTTGTTCTTGGGTTTGGGGGATTTTTTTAAAGCAGTATCTGTGTCAGAGCTATAACAGATATTACTCTGTTTGGAAAAGAGATGCCACATTAAGGCTAAAACAAAGCAGTCTTCTTAGCACATTTATAAAGCATTTCTACACATTTTCTGACCCTCTTCCTATTTCAGCATTCACCTCAATCTACCATGGCTCAGATGCTGCAGTAATTCAGTTCTCACAGAAACAGAGTCCTGCCTGCTTGCCTAGCACACAACAAGAGAGTTAGGGGTG
>VYZP01058529.1:66880-78713 GCA_013400635.1 Hypocryptadius cinnamomeus
AGGGCCGGCGGGGAGGCCGCAGCCCTGCCGTGCCCCAGGCTCCGGGGAGCCGCGCCGGGGCCGCCGAGACCCCCGCGGGAAGGTCCCGGGCCTAGCAAGGGTCGTGCTGCGAGCAGGTGACTCCGCTCCGTGCTGCTGCTGCTGCTGAAAAGCCTTTTTAAAACAAAACAAAACAAAAAATCCCAACCCAAAACCTAAATATAGAACGCCCAGGGAGCGTGCAGTGTGTTTTAAGCCATGCATTGAGTGATACATTCTTCCAATTAAACTCTGTTTTGGCCTGAAGGTTAAATTAATAGCGATGCAGAAAAACATAAACAAACCATAGGTTTCCTACATACTATTTGGCTCCCCCCAAAAAAAGCTGTTAACAAATGGCCCTGGGAAGCTGCAGCGGCAGCAGTGGTTGGACTAAGCACAACACCCAGCTGTCACCTTTCCCCATCACCTTGATCAGCTTTACAGCCTGGGAAGCCCACCTCACTGACTGGCCTGAGCAAAGCCCTAAGAAAGCCCAGTATTTCACATATATACACCTCTCTATATATTTTACAGAAAATAAATGCAACACGATGAAAATACGGTAGTGAAGTGCAATACACACTTTCATTATTAATCACTCCATTATTATGACACTGGCCTAAACACAACTGAAGCCCAGTACATACTTCCTTTTTTAATACTAACCAGGCTCTGATCACCTGAGGATTATTTTTAGTCTTCCTGTTCTACTACAAGCTAAAATGTACCTTTCTAAACAACAGAAAAATCAGTTCTCAGAGACATTTGGGAAGACACCTCTGGGAGAGTCAATACTGTTTTTCCAGAACCACGTTTGTTTGACCTGCTCTTCCCTCTGTTCCATTTCCTTCTCTCCAAGACCAATGACAGTTTTCCTCTGTAGGTGTCCCACACTCTATTTTTATCCAAGATTTTGTTTTGGGTCGATAGCTGATGTGGGGAGGGGCAGAAGGGCTACAAGAGTTTCACTGCAAGGGTAGGAAACTAGGAGCAGAGAGAGGGAGGTTTTGAATGCTTAAAAGCTTCTTGGTTTCTTCTGTCAACTGTGTGTTTACTTCCAGCAGCTGCCCAAAGAGGTGTGAGCAGGAACAGCCCAACCTGTGTCCCAGGTTTATCCCAGAAGCCTGTCTCCTGTGCACACAGGGAATGTTGCAACACACAGGACGTGGATTCCAGGGTAGAGTCCAGCAGCAGGACGTCCCCACCTCGCCCTCCTGTGATCACAGCAAGGCCAACACCAAGATCCTCCAGCTTCCCTAGCAATGCCTCCAGTAAAGCCAGGAGAGCCCACAACAGATGCAATATTAACAGAAACAAGAGATGAATAGAAATGCCAACTTATAAACTGCACTTCTCAGGTTTGTTTCACATACACTAAGTAGGAAACTTACTAAATCCTTCCAGCCTCTAGAAACAAAGTTTGTACTTCCTTTCTGTAAACCCACACCCTGCACAAGAACTGGAAGCCCGGTCACACAACTGCCTCAAGCCAAGAACACTGACCTGATGTGGTTCATACAAGAGCAGCATTTTTCAGAAGCCTGTGGGGTGAATGGTCACATTTCTAAGTCTCGTCCTCAAAGCACCAGGCACAGGGCCAGTTAATTAATTCCTTTCTGCTCAGGCAGATTCAAACCAGTGGCACCTGCACAAAACTTCAGTTAAGGGTTTGTCCAGGTGTCTGTAATAACATCAGAGGTGTTCAGAGACACCTGCTAGCCTTTGTTTTTGTGAGGCACAGTTCAGCTTGGTTGACAACAGGCTTACGTGATTATGTTGTATTCAAGGGTTAGCTGATTTGTGGTTTGTTTTTAAACCTCATTGCAGTAATGAGCTATTTGATCAAGGACATGGAGAAAGCAAATACAGGTATCTTGTGCTACTCCTGAGGTCTCCTTTCAAAACATGGTTTACAAGGGCACTACGTTCATTTCCTGGGAAAAGACAGAACAAGTGCTGCCCGTTAGACTCCCAACAAATGACAGATATCACCTCCTGCACAATCTCATTGGGATCAGCTGCTGTCTTAATGCAAAGGCTGGAGGAGCAGAGCTGATGCCTGCAGGTGAAGAGCTTTGTTTGCTACAAGGAAACCATGAACAAGCCTTTACTCCCGGGAAGGCTTTTACACAAAGCACCTGCTCTCACAGGGTCACAGTGAGCAAAGAGCTCACCTGAGAAACCACCTCTCTCCAGAGGCAAACCATCAAGGGGAAGGGCAGTCTTGGGAAACAAGCTGCAGCATGGAAATAACGTGCCTGATCCAAGTGACAAAGTCGCACTCACTCTCTGGAAACAACTCACTGACATGACAGGAAATGTAGGGTTTAATGTCTACAGCAAATGGTAATTATTTAGAGACAGGTAGAAATAAAAGAGACTAAGCCAAGGATTCTGCTTGATCCTACAGAAACCCAACTTGTATCTGTGAACACGCTGTACCATATGGCAGCTATAGAATCCAAGTTTCACAATACGTGCAAGTAACTTCCACGTACCTCATTTCCTTAGTAAAGATACCACTTTTTAGTCTGACAGCCCATAAAACATCCATAAACCACACAACATCTCTTCCTCCTGTCCTTCCACCATCGCTCTGGCAGCACACACTCGCTACTTGGAACAGGGAAAGAAGATTTTCCAGTCTCTGAGGTGCCCACGTCCTCAGCATCCTGAGCACGCACAGCTGCCCACAAACCCACCCCAGGCCCTTGCGCAGCGCAGGGCATCCGAGAGAGAGCCGGGAGGGATCTGCGGCACGACAACGAGACATGGGCACAGCCAGCGGTGAGTAAGGGGGTTCTGGAGCATTCCGGCAGCCCTCCCGCTCCGCCCGGGGACATCCCGGGGACACCTCAGGCTCCCGTGGGTGCTGGCACCGCCCGCGCCGCCAGGCGGCGCCCTGGCCCCTCCGCGGGCACTGCGCGGGCGCCCCCTGGTGGCTGCGGCGGGCAAAGGCACCGCCCCCGACAGTGCGGGGACAGAGCGGGGACGGACACACGGCCGCGGGGATGGACAGACGGACGGACACACGGCCGCGGGGACACGGACACACGGCCGCGGGGACACGGACACAGCGCCGGCCATCCACCCCTGTGCTGAGAGCTGCTCTAACCCGCCGGGCCGCCCGTGCCCAGACAGTTCTCCTGGGAACAGGAATTCCCTGCCACCCTTCAGTGTCACAGCCAAGGGACACCGGGATGGCCGTGCCAGGGGACAGCAAAGCTCCGCCGAACATGCACAAAATGCAGCAGGACTCGGCTTTTAAGCATACGTAGTAGAGTCAGAGGTTACAGAAAGCTACAGGGAAGGAAAGCCCATCTACCGGCCTGAGTTATTTCTTAACTCAAATTAAAAAAAAATATTGGGAAGAGTGAGCCCACAGTCAGAACTAAATATCCACATTTCTTTCTAGACATTAAACACCAACAAATCATATTTCATCATTAATCTATAACGTCAATTTCTCTAAAGTAATTCTCCTTCCAATAAGTCATGGGATATACTTTGCAGTCCCACATTCTCAGCTACCTACTTTGACAAAACCCACAATCCCTGACCTCTACACACACAGGTGGCAATAATCAGCTGGGAAAAACCTAAATCCAAACCCTCTCTATTGCAAGTGGCAGGTAACTGCTCCAGCTCCAAGTGACAAAGAGGAACTTGTTTAAATTATCCCATCTTAAGGTTGGCATCTGCATTTTCTATATCTGGCAATAGTTAGAGGGGGACAGATCAGAGTTTAAGTTCTTATCCCCACTTAAGAAGGTGCAAAGACAGGGCTGTGAGGCTCCCCACTTACAAGTACTCAAAAAGACATCACTCCTAGCACAGCACCAGTTTTGTTTCAGCACAAATTGAGGAGACACGGAGGAACACAGACCTTGCAATAATCATTACATATGGCTGTTACTCAAGAAATACAGACACACACCTGCACAGCCTTCAGCCACACACATATCTTACATACCCAGCTTTGACACCCATCCAAAGCTCCCCAGTTTCACATGGATTGGCTGGCTCTGACCAGCTAACAGGCAGCCTGCTACACTGCATCACAGTGTTTGTATAAAGGAGACAGGATAATTCCTGTTGAACTTAGAATTTACTTTCTCTTTCAATGAAAAGAAAAAAAAAACCGAAAAAGATCTCAAATGTACCTTCAGCAGGCTGGTGGCAGTCCTTCATTGGCCAAAATCTATGCAGCTGGAAGCATCACCCCAGGACAGCAGCTATCTAATTTATACCAGGCTGTTACCACACTGCAAGCCAATGAGAGGAGTCAGTGACCACACACACAACTATGCTTCACCCTTTCTGCTCTCAAGTAACAACAGTCCAGCATTTCAAAACTGGGTTTCAGGTGGAATGGGAGAGATTTCTCCCCACTCAGCTGCTGTGAGGAACACTGCTGGTGGGTTTTTTTGACCAAGTATTTGTTGGGGTGCTCTTACATGGTGAAAAGATTTGTAAATGCACCCAGTTTCTGCTAGAATGACCAAACCTACTGCAGAGCAGCTGGGACACTTGGCCTGTTCTGTCACATCCCTCATTACATCGGGACCTCAGCAGGGAACAGGCTGCTCTCTCCTCCAGGTAATTCTCGTATTCCTGAAGCGCAGATCAAGCCTGGCAGGTTTTTCCTCCCTGTGCAAGAGAAGTCCCTAGCAAGCTGCCTAGAACACAATGCCCTTCTGCTCAGCATGCTGTGACCTCTGTAAGCCAGGCACTGACCCAGCCTGGCTATCCAGCTGCCAGGGAAACCCAGAGGAGAAGGAGGCTGCAGCACAAACAGCACCTCTCTCCCTCCCTGGGCTGTTCCTGAGCTCCTGGATGATGACACAGAGCATGCCCTGGGAACAGTCATCCTCCACAAGAGATCCCCCAGGAGCTAAAAGCTTCTCAGAGAGCTTCCCACAGGGAACAGAGTAAGTTCTCTCCCATTCAGAGCTTAGCAAGCACAATGAGCAATCCAGGCAGAGAGGTGCAATGCTGGGTTAGCAGTGACACACACTGACTCACACCTCCTCAGTTCAGGCTCTCAGGTCATTTTGTTACATCAGCTGCTTAAAAGAAGACTTCCCATCTCATCAAGGCCACCTGTGGTCACCTCCTCAACCAAAAGTGCCATCCTCCTTTTTGTTTTCCCACAGTCCAATGTCTCAGGAGTCAACCCAGCAAAAATAACAAATAGCCCACTAAGTCCCCAAAAATGTCAAGCATCCCACATGACAGGTTCAGCAGGTTCCCCAGACCATCTCCACAGGTCCTTCCATCTGGGACTTGATTCCAAACCAACTGAAATCACAAGGGCCAGGCCTTGTGATACACGGCCCTAGCACTTCCTCCATTTCTTCTGAGCAACAACTAAGTTTTATTAGTGGCACCATCCACTCCATATCTTATTTCCTATCACTGCCTAAAAGAAAAATGTTCCAATTGTCTTGGAGTAGACTACTACCCCAAAGACAAGCAAAAAGCCACGAAGAATTCAGAAGTAAAACAATAATCTGCCCTCAGCAAGACACACCTACAGAAATTATTTTCTAAGAGTTCATTTTACTACCAGACTTCATGGCTACAGATCAATCTATCAAAGAGATTGATAACAAACACCCAGATGTAATCATGCTTTAGATGAGAATAAGCTAATACTAAGGACAAGAAAATTCTTCAGTGCTAACTGGGGAAGAGATTTAAACAACACCCAAGATCCCACACAGACAAAGCCTTACAAATACAGATACTAAAGAGATTCCTTGAGCTGAAACAAAATATTCCTTAGCATAGATAAGGAAAATAATTCATCCAAACAGAACATGTTAATGTCAGGCAAATCATCAAGAAAACAAGCTCCTATCTATTCCAACAACCACCACCATATCTGATACAAGGGAAGATCTGACAGGGTTTGGACCTTCAGAAGTCTCACACCACACTTACTTGGCTGGAGAGACAGATAATTCCCACAGCAATTTGCTTTTATGGTATTTTCCTCATTGTCTGCTGAAACATCATCAGAGTTATTCATGGTGCATGCACAGCAATGAGGCAGCCCTGGCAGCAGAGCTCATGTGTGCCTGGATTCCAGCACAGGTGTGCTTCCCAAAAAACCACGAGGACCCCACCACCAGGAAACAAGCACCAGCCACACAAAGGTTTTATTGTAAGAATTGTACCAATAAAGTCTTGGATCGCTCTCTACAGAACTCGCTCCTTGCATTGCAGGCACATGAACTTTATTAGGGGAGACAGAGCTGATCACCAGAACATCATCTCACCAACACGTGGACTGCACGAGAACCCAGAGCAAACACTGAGACTCTCACACATTTTATATTATAAAATAATATACACCTTGCAACACTGTCACTCTGTTCTTTGTTATCTTCACGTGAACCACTCCTCAAGGCACGGTCACTCAGAGCACTTTCCTTATTTCTAAGTATATAAATATGTTAGTCTAGATGTTTATCACATTTCAGAAGAAATAACTGATCTCTTTTAAATGTGGGGGAAGTTTAATGTCTGGAGATTAACCCTTTTGATGAGATGCTGTTGTTTTCACACAAGGAAGTTTCCTGGGTTAAGCCTGGCATTAGGGGTAGATTTAAGGCTGGCCTGCATTAGTTCTGTTTGTTAAATCTGAAGGACTAATCACTAAATCTTTACACCTTCAGTCCAAGCAGTCCTCTCCCATCTTTCCCTCTGAGAGAACACTGAAATTATTTCCCTGAAAAACAGGCAAGATCCTCAAGTGGTGCTTCCAGGTATTGCTTAAAACTATTCCCATCATCACAAAGTTGAGCAACATTTTAAATCTTCCTGTTATGATGCAACGTAAAGGGAAGATGGCACCCATTATTCATGTTTTCTGAGTGCAACCCAGTGTTAAAAAGCCCTTTGTAGATAAACCCTCTCACTGTATACCAGGACTCCAAACTATTTACATGAGGGGGCCTGTGCTTGTAAGAAGTGCAGAAAGAGGACACCAGAACACACAGCATTTGCACTAATTGCCTATTTACATTCACATGTCCGGAGGTGGAGTGAAAATCCCGTGTTTCCAAGATGGCAAGTGCACTGAGGAGAGGCATTCCTGCACACTGCTCTGCTAGAACCTGATGTTGTTACTACAGCAACAGCACGGACAGCCTGGCACAGCCCTGCAGGGTGGGTGCACCCCGGACAGTGCCCACCTCCCTGCCAGGGTGACACAGCAGCAGGTCCACTGCAGTCACCTGAGAGCCGTGACTTAACCACGGAAAACAAGGGCTGGATCCATCTGTGGTGCTTGAAAGGGAAGGGGAAACAAAAACACACCTGCATCCATGGGGATGTCTGTGTTTGTGCCCCTTGAATCTGCTTAAAAGCAATCTGTGCTAAGCAGCCAAAGTGCCTCTATCACCTCAGAGCTCTCTATTCCTTTTCAATCACCAAGCACATTAGAAAAGCTCCCCAGTTCCGAGTTTGAGTGTGCAGGTATGAGTAGTAATGTAATTAAAGGGAGCACAAGGAAGGGACTGACAGTTTTAAGTACAACAGACAGCCCTTATCCAGGCTGACAGGCTTATGAATTATGCTCAGCTACTTTTATATTAGATATTTGAACATTTCTGGTGTACACACATCCTCTCTCCTGTCACTCAGCTAGGATCCTATGAATCCCACTTGCTCATAACTGTAGGTCTAGGCTGCTAAATTAAAAAAAAAAAAGATAAAACAAGGGCAGCTGCCATCTCAGAGTAGAACTGAAACACTTTATGCCACCTTTAAAACCAAATGCTATCAACTGACTTCAGAAGTACAATTCTACCAGACCTGTCACTTCAAAGGAAAACATCTGTAAAAACTTACTACATGAGTTAGGGGAGTTCTCCGAGGAGATGAAAAAGGAGAATATACTGACAACAAAGGGTATACAAAATCTGCATGCGATTCAAATGCATGAAGTACACCAAATTAATTTTTAAAAAATCTTGAAGGCTTCGGGACAGAGCTACCTATCAGATGGCAGCACTTTAAAAGACAAGAGATAAGACGAGCTTGGGAAGCACCACCCGGGGTTTGGGGTGTGAAATACTGAATGACTGATGGGGAGCTCAAAGGGGAAAAGGCAAGAAGGAAAACAGCCACTGGGCTGGGTGACAAAGCCTCGGAGGTGCAGAGTGAATCTGTGAGTCAGCAGCACTTAGTGGAAGTTGAAGCCATGTGAACGCCTGGAAAAGGGCACAGGGAGACAAGAGCTAGACAAGGTCAAACCGTGGGAGGAGGAGGAAAGGCTGGACCAGGAAGGGGGAAGAACATCACCAAAGAAAGAACAACAGCCTCTGGGAGCAGCAGTGACTGTGCAGAGAGGAACAAAACAGGGGTCTGCAAACATCTCAGTGACATAAATAACAGGAAAATAGAGAGAAGCACCCATAGCAGCCCTGGGACAGCAGAGGCTGAGGGAGAGGGGGTACAACATCACCTTGGGAGAGGGACTAGACTTCACTGAGAGCCAGAACAAATTTAAAAAGGGGGACAGAGTAAAAGGTCCGGCAGAGGATAGTCCAGCCTACCTTAGAGAACAGCCAGGGAAAAGCCCATGGCAATGGAAGCAAAAGCAAAGAAAAAGGGGCCCAAAGTCCTCTCAGCACTTGGGTTCCTGCAGGTCCCACAGCAACAGTAAAGCAGGTTTTGTGAAAGTAAAGAATAAACCCGTCTGGAAAGCCAGCATGGAAAACTGACACTGACACGAGGAGGAAAACAACTCACAGCATATGCGACGCCAGCTGCTGCTGCTGGAAATATTCTTAAGCTCTGTGAAAAAGGAGGGTATTCATCCAAATAAAAATACAAGCAAACCAGAGCAAAGCTTCTCAGAAGTTACCAGTGACAGAATTTATAATAAAAGCAAAAATTCATCTTAATTTGGCAAACTGCAATGAAGTCAGGTAGTCTAAAACAGCACCGAAGGGGAAAAAATACAGGCCAGACACACAGATCTAAATCACAGTGAATCTCAGCATTCAGAGCCTCCAGGGCAGATTTCTCATTTTCTGTGCATTTTGCAAGTAGACCTAGATGGCCTATCAGCTTCCTGAGACTAACAGGATCAATGTGCAAATGAGGAAGCTTAATAAGAGTAATAAAATTATGACAGCCAAAATAATCAGATTTACAGAATGCAGACAGGCTAAACAGCACAAATGCTACACGTTAAATCCTTGCAAGGGGAAACATTCACCAAGTGAGGCTCCAGCATTAGTAAAGAAGCCTTCTCTTTAAAACAAACAAAAAAATAGCAGCCCACCTGAGTTCTCTTTATATTTTGAAAAAATAACTTTGGTTCAGCACAAGCGTGTCCCCAGAGAAAATACAAAAAATAAAAATTGTTCAGGTGCACAGAAGGCCATACTCCATCACAAACAGCATAAGGGACAGCCTTTGGCACCAGAATGTGTAAAAACACATTCCAAAATCTAAATATCAATTGAAAGCCAAGAAGGATACAAAAATAGAAAACAAAACAAGGGAATCAGAAGCAAATGAGCACAGCAGCCCTCACACTCACCACCCCCAGTGAAAGAGCAGCTGTCCAGGACTGCTGGCTCCAGACACCCCACCCTGGCTCACTCTGTGCCTGAGGGTCCCCCTCACCACTGGGAACATCTGAACCTCCTTTCACACAGGACAGAGGTCCCAGAAACATTGGTCTTACACATTTTAATGAAAACTGGCTAGCAGGAGTGAAGAGGTCCCCTACCAGTGCTCCCAGGACACACAGTGCTTTGAGCTGGTCCCACACCAGCTCCTGACACCAGACGAGCCCAAATCCCTGGAACTGGCTCAGCCTGGGGAAGAAAAATCAGTTAAAACCCCGAGATATAAATCTGTGGGAGATATCTCTTCCAGAACTGCTTGGATTTTTAAGCTCCTCTACTCTAATCCCCAAATGGAGCATTTCTCAGGGAAAAATGAAGAAGAATCTGAGAGATTGATCTCCCACCAAAAATGAGTAATGACTTCAGCAGTAACAGGGCTGCTCCCCCATCAGTCCACCTCTCACAAGCCATCTGACATTTTCTAATTGCAAGAGGTCATGAACCCCTGAAATCTCCTCCTTGATTTGGGGAAACCAGTTTCACATGGGTAGCGGAAAAAAAATACAAAGCTTTTTTTTTGCCCCTCCTTAATGCAGAAGGTAAAGGCTGCACAGCTCAAGGATTTCATCAGGGTTCCCATGAACAACAAATGTCTCTCGTTATTAACCAACAACATCAATTAGATTTCCAGGGATATATGACCGTAAATGGAAACTTAAGAGGAAGGAAAAGCCAGCCTTAAATCCAAAGAGTGTCAGTGGTCATTGGTCAGAAGCAGTTTCAGACCACTCATGGTGGTTGCGGTCCTTAAGTCCAAAGAGGGGGTGTAGTCATATAGAAGCTTTTAGCTATAATAAATCACCACAAATACTTTGCCTTTACATGTTTTGATTTAAACTATCCACTTGCAAACCATACCTAACCCAGACATGAGGATTTCTTGCTGCTTCAGGGAAACCTCCCCATTTAGGCACCTAAAACCTGCAGGATCAGACAGACAGCCCACCAAGGCTGCGTGCCCATGGAGAAACCCCTCACGTGGGAACCACCACGAGCAGCCTTCCCAGCCAGGCAGGAATAGCACGGCCCGGCCATTTTTAGGCACAGCCCGGCCATTTTTAGGCACGGCCCGGCCATTTTCGGGTGTCAGGCACGGAGCCCGCAGCAGACCGGGGCTGGCGGGGGCTGTTGTGAGGCTCTCCCCCTGCTCAGAGGAGAACAGTGCCAGGAGCCTGGATCACACAGCTCCCCTGGCAGTGCCCAGGGCACAGCTCAACATGTGTGAAGCCAGCTCCACACAAAGACAGGGCGCCATGCAGAAACAGAAGGAAATTTTTTTAAAAATAACTACTCAGGAAGGAGTTCAGGTAACTCTAGCTCACCTTCAGATCAAAAAGAGGCAAGAACTCAAAACCCTTTATTCACCTTTTTTGTTTTTTATTTTTTCCTATATTTTTCTACTTGTGCATGGCCTGTAAACAATACAGTAACATATTGAATCACCTGGAAACTAATGCCATGCAGGCATTTCAGATATCCAAGTGCAGAAATTACAGCTTTAAATTCCATGTTCCAATGCAGAAGGCACATTATTTCTACAAGGGCACCCATGACAAATCCATCCCATTTTATTAATAAAACTTTGCAAAATGTCCTTTTTATCCATCACATGGATACAAGTCAGTTGCAATTAAGAGACTCATCATTTGTGTTCATGGCAGCTCAGTGCTTCAGGATTAATTCCAGAGCATTACTGCAGACACCAACACCCAGGAGAGCCCCTCATGCAGCAGCTTCTCAAATGAGAGAAGTTTGGCAGAATCAAAACACAACCCTAAAGGCAGCTAAAACTGCACTGTTGTAATAGCACAGGTAAGTTGAGACATTTTACACAAAAAAACCCAAAGTATTTCTTCTCTTTGCACTGTCACAAACTCACAGGCTCAGCACACCAGAGTGATTTTGGAGATGAGAAGGCTCTGGGAGATATTAGAGCACCTTCCATTGCCTAAAGGGGCTCCAAGAGAGCTGCAGAGGCCTTTGGACAAGGGCATGGAGTGGCAGGACAAAGGGGAATGGCTTTAAACTGACAGAGGGCAGGGCTAGATGGGATATTAGGAATAAATTTTTCCCCGTGAGCAGGGTGAGGCCCTGGCACAGGGTACCCAGAGCAGCTGTGGCTGCCCTGTCCCTGGAATGCCCAAGGCCAGGTGGGATGG
>VYZP01058530.1:975-14939 GCA_013400635.1 Hypocryptadius cinnamomeus
CTGAAAACAGCATCTGATATTGAAGGATATGGTACCTAAGTATCTGTTAAAAATGGAGCGTGTTGGTGTGAACCTATAATGAAACAAAGGCCCCTTTCCTTAGACATAGTATTAAATAAGTATTTAAGGACTTTTCACTGGCAGTCTAGCAAATGCCTTCATTTTGTTGTTTATAAAGGCAAAATAATGTTAGTATTTGAACTGGCCAGAAATATTTTGTTTAGCTAGAGGCAGCTTTATTTTTTATGATAGATCCTACAAATTAATAACTTGAGGTGTTGCCAGATACAGAGTTGTGGGGGAGGACAGAAATGCAACCATATCAACCTCTAAGAAGGGGGTATCCACTGCCTCAAATAAGGATGAGCTTATTATAATGCTCTTTATAGGAGTTATTCCATAGATAACTAGAGTTTGGCTTTAAGATTTAAATTAGTGTCCTGTAGAGTATGTCTTCTCCCTGCTCTTCTGTGAATTTTGTTCCAAGACTGTCATGTCATTATATTCTTTCAGGAACATGCTGAGGAATGGTGGCCATTTGGCTAAAGTTTACTCTTTCATACTCCTGTGCAGGCTCACAGAACTGAAGGGTCATGTGAGAAATGTATCGATGAAACTGGAAAGAACAATTTATCATCTTTAATACAGCCATATATTTTTCCCATGGAGTAATGGTGCTTCACACTTTTTCTATATATAAACTGCGTGTTAAATGCACTGTTCAGCTTTAAATTATGGAATATAGCTCCCTCATCTGTCCATCTCAGTGCATAAAAATATGCCAAATATTCAAAAGCCAAATAAGTTTATGCTCAGTAATGTATCTTCCCTTTTTTAACCAAAGGTTTTGTCTGCTTTTAGACCTGTTTTTAATATTCACAGGTAGAATAATTTAACTTCTGTGATTCTTACTGGATATTCTCAATTTTTCTGTAAGATATTCATAATGATAAGGTTAAAGGTGAGCATCACAGAAATCAGACTGAAGTGAAAGTTTCTTTGATGTGTTTCACAGTTTAAAAAATGAAGAAATTTGGCACACATAGTGCTTAGCTTGTCCTGTTTCCTATATGTCCTCTGATTACACCTTATTTACTTTATTTTCTTATTTATTTCTGAGTACTACCAGCAGAACTGATGAGACTGGCAGACTTGACTCTCTGTAGAGGAATTTCAGTGGAAATAACTGAAGTACAGACTTACATGTCAGTGTCATATAGCTTAGTCCTTGTCCTTCAGTATTCATCCACAGTACCCATTTGATTGTTTGGTATGTAATTGAAAAGGGTCAACAACTGTCCTAAAAGGTATCTGCTGTGAAGGTGTTTTGGTCTATGAATTGCTGACTTGAATACACACAATCAAAATAACTTCATGGGCCAATAAAAGTCATTTTGCTGTCATCTATGTTGCTACTGTAATATTTATGACTTTTTATTAGAAATAAAAATGACTTTAATATGAGTCTTTTGTTGGAATATAAATACTGAGAATGTCTATTTCCAGCCATTATTCTTTCTATTTAATACATCGTAAAATATAGCACACATATTTTCTATATTATATATGTTCTTTTTTTATCTTCCTGACTGTCAAATTTAATATGATCATCTCAGCTTTTGTCAGTGCTGCTTCTGGACAAATAGTCCTGTGAAAAATTTTAGCTATATGCCACTCAACAAAACCAAACCAGCAGGTAGCATCATGCTAAAGCATGCAAACTTAATTTACTTACACAGCACTGACATCTAAAGAGAGAAAATTAATCTCATGTTTTATGATGCATTATAACAATATCACAAGTGACTTCCATTCTGAAAAGCCAGTAAGATGTTTTGGTAGAGAAGTTGAGACTTTCTTAACTAATAAATAGAGGACCCATGATCCAAACTGTTTGCATTGTTTTTGTATTAGAACTATGTATTCTAAAGTTGTCCTCATGTCGAGTCGAAGTAGTACATGAGAGGTAATGAGATGTATTGATATGCCAAATAATGACTTCTGGATGACCCAGTGTTCTCAAAACTGTTTACTCAGTTATCATCAGTTCTGTGATTTTTGAATGCTGACAGTCCTTGCCTCTTTGCCACTGTAAACACTCTTGCAATATAACTATGACTTAAATGTTAAGTGTCAGTTTGGCCCTTCGTACTTCACCTGTGGGCAAATCAAAAGCAGAAACACCAGATTTTTCTCTTTNCATGAGAGGTAATGAGATGTATTGATATGCCAAATAATGACTTCTGGATGACCCAGTGTTCTCAAAACTTTTACTCAGTTATCATCAGTTCTGTGATTTTTGAATGCTGACAGTCCTTGCCTCTTTGCCACTGTAAACACTCTTGCAATATAACTATGACTTAAATGTTAAGTGTCAGTTTGGCCCTTCGTACTTCACCTGTGGGCAAATCAAAAGCAGAAACACCAGATTTTTCTCTTTGTTAAGATTACAAAAAAAATAAAGCATCAGCTGCCTATACAGCTAGGGTGTGACGAATGATGACAGAAAAATAAAAACAATCTCCTTTCCCTCTATCTCATCGATGAAGAAAAGGCCATTCAAAAGTCCAGGAACAGGGATAGGAAGTTAAGAGCAGGTGCTTTGACCTAAATATGAGCTACATGGTTTTATATAGTTTACAGTGATCAATCTAGTATGTTGATTGGTGTTAATGTTTAACAGTTTTCCTCCATTGGGTAAACATGAGACCCACTCTGAGCTGGTAGTGGTTGTGTGGGTCTTTCTGCCTCAGGTCTGCTGGATTCAGTGAACCCCACATGTTATTTTCACTTCTCCTTTCACTGAAGTGAAATCTGTGTGGCTGCAACTTTGCAAAATCTTGCTGATGTTGTCCATGGGGTTTGTTTTCTGGCAAACACTTCTTTTCACCTTGTTTTTTCTTCATTCTTCCCCTACCCCAAAACAGTCTCAACAAGATGACAGAAGATCTTGGTAATTGGGTATAAACATGCTGTGACCATTGGCCATCTGGGTGCGCTTGATCACAAATGTAGGAAAGCTGGGTTTTGTTGGTTGGTTGGTTAGTTGTGTGGCTTTTTTTTTCTTGTTTGTTTATTGTTGGGTTGTTTTATTTTGCTTTTATGCTAGCCATTACCAATAGGTGTGTTCAGAATATCTTTTAAATGACTGACTGATGAAATTCAGAAATTTACAATTTATTTTAAACTCTAACAAGGAATTTAATTTCTTTTCAGGCTTTGGAGTCTAATGGGTCATTGCTGTTTCCAAAACTGAAGGTTCCAAAAGTCTGTCATGCAATATGAGATAAAACATTTGATTATCTGAGCACCTTAGTGACATGTTAGCATTTCACATTTAATCCATATGTACCTTAAGTTCCAACAGCAGAGTCCCCACTGCCCTGCGGGCCATTCTAGCTGAATGAATGTGATTGATTTTTCTAGTTATATTGAAAAAAGTACAGTTTCATGACATTTAACATAGGTGGAATGTCGGTGTGTGCCATTGAAAAATAAGTTTAAATATAGTTTGCTGAACCAGCATTTGGAGTAGCTTTTAAAAACCGTCATTGACCAGCAAGAATGAAATGTCAATTACTACATTCTTAATGCTTTCATAATGTAGCACAGGGGTGTAAAGAGGCATGCATATTTTATCCTTTTATTCTCTCACTCTGTTCTTTTAAATCCTAGTTACATGACAAATGTTCACGCTCTAGTTTGCATAAAACAAAGCTCAGTTTCAATCTTTTAGCCAATTGCAACATCTGCCCTACAAGGTTTTTCCATTTTGTATACAGGCTTCCCTGAAGATATAAATATGGTCTTCCTAATAAACACATTTCAAATGTCTCCAGAGAGAGAAGCTTCCATAGACAGATTAGGATGTGGTATTACGAGACTCACTAAAAATGTTTGATTTACCTTAGCATGAGAGAAGGAGCTCACCATGACTTTGATATAAACCTAGCACCAAAAAGGAGTGTAAATAAGAGCAGGATGTGGCTCCTGATCTTTTCATAGTAATAGTGCCTTAAAACTAGAAATGCAAGAGATTCTCCTTAATGTAGTGAGGCATACTTGAGAGCAATGTTTCCATGGACCCGGGGAGTGGGTGCACAGACAAGCCATTCTGTCTCTTGGTATAACAAGGGGACATTCCATCTTTTCAGCTGAACTGATCCTTTATGGTACTTACTATGGAAGTAAAATATGTGAAAGTAAACTGTAAAAAGTACTAGGTCTCTTGATTTTTAAAAATAAATGTATCCTTGATAGTGCAGTCTGCTATAGTGTGACAAGGCAAGTGTTAGGAAGCTCCTTAGAAGCTCAGTTAATCCATCTAAGACTCCTTACCACCTTTAGTTTAGAATGATAGAAATGTTTTTGTGGTTTGGATCTGTTTCACACTTGACTTCAAGTGAATACTTGGCCACGGTCAAACTTCCTGACCCAGCAAAGCACTGTAAAAGCATCTGTGACCTGTTTGGTTTGCCAGTTACAGGGTGTGAACGGGAGGGTGACTCTGGTCTCCTATACACTGTAAGTTTTGCTGTAGGAAGCTGTTGTGTATTTTGTAAGTTTGGACAAGAAAGTATTAGAATAATAACTAAGAATAAATGACATAATGGTCTTTTGGGGGGATAGTACAGTTTTGCGGCCACAAGACACCTAAATTTGGTAAAGTTTACAGGAGGCTTAAGATTTTTCCTTTATGATTATGTTACTTTTCTATATGCACTTTACACTTCTTTATTCATACTCTGTGCGTTTGAAATATGTCATATTTTTAGAGAACTTGCTGATATAGAGTCTAAAGTTAGAAATGTATCTCACTGAAAAGCAACTTTGATACCTAGCTTGAGATGCCATCGCTGATGTCATGCTCAAAAGAGGTGACTGGTGGTTGTGTATTCACAGATCCCAAAGCTGAGGCCACACATTGAATCTGGGAAGTGTTTTTGAGGCGTGTCACCCAGGAGGCTTCATAACGTTAGTGTTCTCTAAAATTACATTTCCATAATTTAGAACAGATTCAGATCTGTTCTAAATTCAAGACAGTGACAGAGAACGTAATACTCTGTAGTTAATAGGGTCATTAAAACCATGGTCTCTCTCTATTTTATTTTTTTCTATATAGGTACATACATTATTTACATATCAGTCATAGTTTTGTGCAAAGTCAATGTTTACTAGGTGAAACTACTGTTTGATAGTATTTGACCTGAATGCAAATGCTATGTCTAATTCCACTTTGCCATTGAATCCTACTCTAACTGAAATTTAGAAGAATTTTTCAGCCTACAAAGATTTATCTGAAAAGCAACTATTGGAGAGCCTGAGTATGAAATTAATTTCATCAGGTCCTTGCAGTTTTATACATTAATAATGCAGTCACTTAACTCAGGAGAAGAGTACTAATGGAAAACTGGTGAATTCACTTGTAGTTCATTGGTTTATATCTGGTCAGGATTATTTGATAAACTATGTTAAAGATTTCTTTGTTCCTGAAGATCTGTTTCATCCAGGTCTTCAAATGCACTGAATGGATTTGAACTCAGTGTCATTTTCCATAAGCACTGTAAAATGTTTTTAAAGGAAATAGGTCAATGACCCTTTAGATTAAATGTACTGATGCATACTAATACTAGTACTAATACTAATCTAATAATAATAATAATAATGAATCTTTTAAGGTGTCTCATATTTTTTTGGGGCAGCAAGGCTCTGTGTTATATATCTTGATTTTAAGAACAAACTCTTTGATTTAAGACATTAGTAGAGCTGAATGCTTTCTAGTGATGCAGAGAGACAGGCTAGGATATTGTTTGTTACACAATTGAGAACATTTTGGTTACAGGAGCTCAAATTGCTGAAACTGATCCTGATGGTAAGGATACTCAATTATCTAAATTTTATCTTACTGTTTGTTGAGAAGAAATGTCAAAGGGTTGGTGGAAATTGTGATGAGCAATTCATGTTAAAAATTTAACTGTGGAAGCATTTGCTGTTGAACTGAGTACTCTTTAAATAAATTGGAACTAATTACATTTGAGGATGTATTTTATAAGTCCCAGCAAAGGCTGGTACTTAAAAGTCCATCTACTGTTGCCTTTCATTAAAGGTTAGGCATCTAATTTCTAGCTCAAGATATCAGAGACAATGAATGTCTAAAAAAATCATGACTGAATATATGAGAACTTTTTGAACAATGTTGGTCTCACTAGAGAAAGTCTCACCAATACTCAGTTGAAAATATCCATTTTATTTTGGGCCTTCCTGATAAGCGGAGCCAGCTATCAGAGCCAGTCCAAATAAGCATAATGAAAATTTGTACATTGTCCAGAGTATCAGTTTTCCTGTATATCAAGTTTTGATGTGGTATTAGCATTCTTCCTACCAATAGCTCTCTCATGACAGGCTGGACAAACTTTCAAATATCAGTGAAAGTCTTACTACTTTTTATGTTGTGAAGAAAAGATTGACTAAAAACTACACTCCTCCTATTATAAGGAAGTAACATAGGATGACCATGGATTCTGAACACTTTTACATGAGTTTGTCACTGATAGGAGCCATCAACTGAAAGGAGACCATGAATTAAAGTACTCCTTGTCAGAGACATGAAGAAATTATCTGTTCACAATGAACTAAAAGTATAACGTGAGATTTCCATGCAGCTGTGAGTATCCAATTCAGCACATGAAATCTCTCTCCATCATCTTCCTTAAAGCATCATGTTCCAAGCTGATCAAAATGAGGGACATTTTAGAATGATTCACGCAAACATACCTTTTATCTTTGAAATACCTGATGGTAATTATAACAACAATCTAAGTAATGTCATTACAATAAGTCTAGTGATTTTTTTTTTTTAATTTGGTCTGTTATTTAGGTCCTATATATTTGTCAAAGTGAAAACAAAACAAAAAAAGGTGTGTTTCTTTATTCTGGACTCTTGTTTCTTGCAAAAGCTGACACAAATATTAAGTATTGTGGATCTAGGAATGCTGTCTCGATAACTGAGGAATGAAACAAGCTTGGTGACAGAACTTAATTTATAGATGCTGAATTTTATAAAGAAAGCGTTAACATTCACAGCATGCTGTTGTACACAGTCCATCTCTCTTTTCAAAGCCTAAGTATTTTTTTAAATTCAGTTTCACCAAATAGATTACCATTTACCTTACCAATGTACACGCACAATATACATATTTAAGCACGTCCTATTGGTAGGTATTGCAGAGCTGGGCCCGTGACAAGCCCGCAGAGCCGTACGCATTTATCTTCTGCCAGAGCTGAAGCGCGTCCGGCGCCGTTCACCTTAGCGGGCTGGATCAGCGCAGATCCCGAAGCGTGTTGTCCAAAAGGGGATGAAGCGTGCGAGGAGCCCCGCGGGCGGCGCGGGGGAGGATGCTGGGCCGTGCCGTGCCGGGGAGCTCGCTCAGAGCTGCCGGGTTGCTACAGCAACCGGGGCTTTGTTTGTACATAGCGGGAGCAGCTGCCTCCCTCCCTCCCTCCCTGCCTCCCGCCCGGCTCGGCTGCGGCAGGGCCGGGCCGGCCGCTTCCTCCGCCGCGGGGCTGCTGCGGCCGCCGCGCCGCCTTCGCGGCGTTCTTTGCCTGGGAGATTAGACCGTAAGGACGTGAAGGGTGCTTGGAGAGATCAAGCCCCACTGAAAGAAAAAGGCTGCCATCTGAAAGAGTAGCACTCTCTCTGGTGTTGTGCTATCGGTGTGTTTGTCTTTTGTATCAGTAATTTGTTTGGGTCTCTGTAAAGCAGAAGGTTTGGGTTAGCGGCCCTCTGATTTCAAGGCAGAAGAATGTAACTAGAACTTATGCTTGAGCACCAGCAGTATTACAGGTTAATAGCAGAATATAATAGGAACTTTCCTCATTCTATAAATATCTTTGAAGATAGTGTCCTTAATTCAGTCCTTTTTGCCCTACTATTCACATAATTTAAGAACAGATAAATAGGAAGCAAAAGCCACTAATATTTTTTCATGAAAGATGAATATTCATCACATTTATATTAGTCTAGGCCTTGGAGAGCTGTTCTTCAAAGCAGATTTGCAGATGGTCATCACAAAGCTGAGTGCCCTTTCATAGCATGCAAACCTGTACCAGTGGCCAGAACATTCTTTTCAGAAAATGTGACTAGATAAACATAGATTAGAAGGAGCAAAGAAACTCACAGCAAATTAGTTCTCAGGCAACACTGTCTTTTTCATGTAACAATTGTTGTACGTCAAAGCCAGTAGGGTTAGCTCAGCAGCCCTCAGAGGGCTGACAGTAATTGAATAACCAGATTGAAAATTTGTTGACTATTTGCATGCACAACATTTGCATGTACAGAAATTGCACAACATTTGCATGTACAGAATTTGCACAACTTTAACAAGAGCTTCCCTAGAGACATAACCTCTATTTGACCTTCACATATTTTAACCTTTTCTTCACTGTATGAAGCACGAAAAAAAGGAGAAATTTTGTTGATTTTTTTCAGTTTTAAGAGCTAGAGACACCACTAGGAAATTATGAGAATGTGACACCAAGAGAAATACAGATTATGAATGTTTCTGTAAATAAAAGGCTTTCAAAACAATGGTAATTCAGCCATAAATGAAAAGCCTAACTGATAACTCTTGGGATTCTTATAATTAAAAAAAAACCAGAAACTAAACCAGGTTAAAATTACATTGAATGTTCCTTATTATGCATTCATTACAATTATGTATGGAGAGGATAGTGTACTTCTCTTCTGAAGTGATACTCTTCCAGATATAAAAATGCTTGAGATCTTACAAATATGAAGGCACAGAAAAAGATGATCATTTAGCTGACATTTCACTTGAAAATCCCAACTTTCATGAGTAACACATTAACTCAGATGCCTAGTCTACTCACAAATGAGATCACTTGAGCCTTAGATCCTAGCCAGCTGAGACTGGCTGAGAAAGATGCTTAAAACACATTGAGGATCTCATAGTGAGCTCTGTCTCAAGAGGAGGAATTGAGACTGTGAAAGTCAAAACTAGTAAGCTACCACTCAGATGTATCTGGCTTCTGTCTCTCTCTCAGTTCTTTGATGGTGCTTGCTCCCTTTGAGACTACTGGCTTCCCTGAACCTGACTGACCAATCTTTGTTTTTGTCTTTTTTTTTTGCATAGAGGATGCTGGACTTTAATAGTGCAAGATTTATATCTATTTACTCTCACAAGAAGTAAAATATTATATATTTTTTAAATGGAAGTGTTGAAAATGGTCTGATTATACTCACTTCACTTGTTTCATCAACCTGCTGTTACCATATTTGCCATATACCTCCTACAGTGATTTTCTAAAGATATGAGTGAATAGCTGATGACAACATATCTAAAGGTGACACTGTCCCAAATTTTTGTTTCTGTTAAAAGTCCTTAAAGTATAAGGACTACATAGCAGGGGTTTTGTGTCAATAGTGGTGCTTTATCTATGAGAATAGAAACCCTGGTCAACTAATCTGGGCAGAAAGTGGATAGAATCAACAGGCTTGTAATTTTACTTGTACAAGAATTTGCTCCTAAGAGGCAATCTTTTCCTATAAACATTTAGAGTCAAATATTAATGATATTTTTAGTAACATAACAGCCATGCCTAAAGAAAGTAACAGTGAACAGTCAATCAGGAGAAGATTGGTTTGAGGAATACAGGCTGTCTTTTCCTGCAGATATTCTATGGGGTTTAAATTATTTCCTGTATTTCTTCTTTTATTTTAATTACTACTATACTTGGCTTCATGTTTTAGAAATTTACATTTAAAATTTGCTGACTGTGCCCTGGATGTTGAAAACTGGTTAGGGAAAAAACGCGAGTACTTTGTTTAAAACCAGAGAAAATGCATTCTTCATTAGAAGTTCAGCCTCAGGACATAAATTACAATGAGGTTTCAAATTAATATTACCTCATTATTTTTTAGCAAAGGTATCCTGGAACAGCTGCATCTATGATCTGCAATATTCTAAATTATTAAAACCCAACAACAAGTACTATAGTAAATGAACAAAGTTCACATCATCATCCATTCTTCTTTAGTTTTAATCACACAGGTGAAACTCATTACCCTGTGAAGGGAAACACAAAACTCGCTTCAGTGGTGTACAACTGAAATGAAACTGAATCTGTACATTAGTGGTGGTTTCTCTGAGCCATTATCCTACATCAAACTGAACTTGAAATAATTTGTTAGCTCATGGTATTCTGTAATTACTGGGGAGGGCTGAGGGAACAGATTATTTTAGTCAGTTCCAGTGAGAATAACTAAATTCTTGCATTAGAAGCTGTAGTTGGGGTTTGCTTTAGACTGGAGGAGAAGCCCCTTCAATGAAATATGGATTCTGGTGTTCAGCCTTGTTTTTAAACCCCATTCTCTGTATTAATTATTAATTAGCCATACTGAAGTGGATGCAGTTATATTTAGATCATAGCTGCCAGTAACCAAATTTCAAGTGGTCTTCTGGTTTCATATTTTTGTAGGATAAAATGCTGTGCTCACAGGGGTAAAAAAAAAGTAAAAAATCCCCACCCTACATAAAGTTAATTATCATACTGAAATATTAAAGCAGAAAACAGGTACAGTGAGTGTCTGAATTCCTCTTCACCTCTGAGAGAGAAATGATAGGAAAACAGGGAGATCTCAACGCTCTAATGGGGAAAGGGGAAACAAAGAAAAAAACAAAACAAAACCAAACCATCGCTCTTAGGAAGAGAAAAGAATCGTCATCATGAGTAAGAATAGCAAGGGATTCCCTCGCTGCTCAGAGAGGGGACAGAAGGGGAAGGGAATTCCCTTTCTCCATTGGGAAAGAACAGAAGGGAAGGGAATTCCCTTTGTTGCATTTATGCTTTGAGCTCTAATTAATCTTGAATGTTTTGTACTCCTGCTAACATCAAAGCAGTTCTGTACATCAGGCAAAACTTATTTTCCTTGAGATGAAGAAAGTCAGTCTTGAAATTCTGATGGAACGTATGGATTTATGTCATTGCTGTCATGTGGCCAGATGCAGTCCACAACTTCTAAATACAATCTTAAAGGGATCTTGGTTGCTTTAGCCTCAGGCTTGGAGAGATTTCGGTTACAGCTTAAGATTTGTTTTTCTATGATTTAATTGTCGCTTCAGTTAAAGGGCAAGCAGCAGAGGTGCCAGTAGAGCAGCCAAAAGCGCCAGGAGCAACATATGGAACTGAAATTCCTTATAAAGTAAGGATCCCATGAACACAGTTGCTGCAGGGGGAAGGTTGCATAAACAAATATTTAACAAGGAAAAACAGTGAGGTCTTTGCAGTAATCATACAAATACCCAAAAATAGATAACGAAGACACATAAAGCCCACAATTTCCCTGGCGTGCACCAGCCCATGCGCACATGCTTGAAATAGTGTTGACAATGCCTCTGTTGTAAAGAGATTTCAAGCTTTGTAATTCCAGTTTAGAATGAGGAGGGGGCAGTGCTGGCTGTTGTGACCTTCTAGAAATCCACGTGGCATCCCCACTTCCAAGCAAGGTTAGCTCTAATTTTCTGAATGGTTTGATGACTGGAAAAAGTAGCAACCGATCAGATGCCATTGTGATCATGTCGCAAGGGAAAGGTTACAATGTTCAAAGACTGTTTTATACATATTTCATTGGTTAAAAGGTTGAATTTCTTATCCTGAAGGAACATCAGGACTTGGTTATTTCTCTTGCCTTTATCTCCTTACTGTATGTGCAAAGGTAATGCTAATTAATGCCTGGATGGAAAAATCAGATAGTGTATCACCACAGAGAAAAGAAAACTTGCATTGGTAATTTCTCAAATTTCTGCCCAATTTTGGTTTAAGTATGTGCATACCACAATCACCAGTTGATGTGGGACTTGTTATAGTGAGCTGGGGACACAAGCAATTTCAGATGTATATAATTTGCTGTACAGTTCCCAGAAGATACAGGTGTTATCTCCACCCACAATGGGCAATATCTTAAATAACACTTAGCATAGGCAGAAGAGTTTGTTTTACACAGCTGCCTGCAACTAGGCTGTGGTTCTAGCAATCTTTATAAAAGGACAGTAGGAGGTGGAGACTAAGTGTTTGCCTGGAAAAAACAAGCTTCTAGTATAGGTAGATGTGAACAGTATAAGTGTTTTGACCTATTTTAATTTGTTTCACCTGTGTTTGAAGAAATGTGGGGAAACCACCTGCCCACATTGCCTTCCTTCAAAGTGAAGACTAGAGATAAATATATCACCCAAGTATATCACCCTTCTATAATTTATCAAAATGCTTTTTTTTTTCCCCCTGATTCTGCCTGCAGAGCAACCTCTGTCTGAAAAGCTGTTCCCAGGGTAAATAAGGAAATGCATGAAAAAAATCTGGGGGAGTTACCAAGTCTGATCTTATCTTTGTGTCGTTATGTTTTAAGGCGCTGAAGTTGTAGAGAAGAAAGCACTTGAAAATTAAATTGTAACATTGTTTTTCTCCCCTTGACATATAACACACATACTTGTGTTTGGGGATTTTCACATGACAATTAGCCAGGTGTTTATACCTGATCCTAGTTGTAAAGTGTGACAAGATCACTGAAAGGACTCTTTTTTTGTAATTTATCAATCATAAACTCAAATGCATGAGAAAGAGCTTTCAAGAGTTTCATTAAACATTTACAAGTGCTGCAGCAATTGCCTGAATTAAATTTATTTTTACGCAAGGAACTATATTTCACTGCCGTATTTGTAAAATAAACTAGTGGCCCGTTAAAAAGATCATATCTTACATATTTTAAACAGTACTCCTCCTACTCTCCTAACTTCCACTTGGCTCAAAGCAAATGTAAAAAATTGAGCTAAAACAGGGAAATGGCTGACAGTATTACAGCAGGTTCAGGGAAAAATAGATGGGTGAAGAAAAGAGAAAATAACCTCTGTGACCAAAAATAACATCCACTAATGCTGAAGTTGGGGATAAGTAAGTACTCAAAAATTTTCTAAATATCAACAAAGTGATCCTTACTAGGTAGTTTAACCATTAATATGATCAGTCAAGAATTTAAGTTTTGCAAGTAAGGCAAGATAATATTGAGACCATGGGAGGTATACCAATAATCCTGCTAGGGAAAAATGGGTGGTAGGAAAAAAGAAACAGTAATATTGGAGCAACAAACATAGAGGAAATTTTAGGAAGAGCAACAGTTTCAAAGTGTAATGTATGCACCTTGGACAGGAAAGCAATGACAGGCAGAGGAATAGCTCTTCTGCCACTTCATTTATGGAAAGCCACTTGCTGTGAAGTAGTTGGGATCTGAAAGGTGAAGCTTGCTGCACGTAGATACCAAAAAGCTGTTTGCAAGGAAACAGTATGGCACAACAGCCTGGAACCAATCTTCTCACGCCCACCCTGAAGTGCTATTTACAAGCAATTCACCCACTGCAATATGGTTATTTGAATGCAACAGAGGACATGGGAAATGTGTATTTTGCTAGAGAAAAGTGACATTGCCAGGTCCCATTAAAAATCTGTTAATGGTACAGAAGGCAGGTCAGAGCAGCCCTCTGAATTTGAGTGAAAATAGTCCAAACTCTCAGAACAATCCAGCTGGCTGGCCCAACATTGTTCCAAGAAGTTGTAGTAACCATTGGTGCTGGCACAGCTCAAATAATTCATTAACACTTGTGGTATCTCAGTTGACTGTATCATAGACCAAGTTCTTGGGAAGCTGGACTGTGACACAAGACAGCTGTTACTCAGGATAAAGGTGGTACATGGGCAGAATTCATCAGTGTTAAACTTTATGTTATGGGAAAAGGCAAACTGTCTCATGGAATAAAACACAGATGAGAGGAGAAAACACTGCAGACACAGTTTATGATTCCCAAAATTCATCAGCTGTTACTGAGAAAATGCATTTGGTTAACTTACTGTCAACTAACTTTTGGAAATAAAGTTAGATTTTGCATTCCTGAGTTTCA
>VYZP01058539.1:0-13830 GCA_013400635.1 Hypocryptadius cinnamomeus
GTGTGTGTGTGTATGTACATATATACATATACATACAGACTTTTTATCTCAGAACCAAGAGCCAAAACACTGGTTTGCATTCCCAGGGTTAGAGCAGACATTATATATCCAAATACCAAAACTTGCCTATTTTATGGTACAGTGTCTGTGGTTGCCAGGGTAGCACAGTTGCACAGTTTCCTTGTATTTGGTCGATGCTGCTGTCACAAATCTGGGTCTCTGGGTAGAGGGTACACACAAAGTATTTCTCTGTGGCACTTTGCAGATCTGCCATTCGACAGAACTCTTCCTCTTGGGCACAGCCTAGGAAGCAAAGTCATGAACAGTTACACACACAAGGGCTCCTTTCCCCTCTGCTCCCCTTCATGTTTTCAGAGCAAAGCTATCCACCAGCAAACAACTAAAAGTGAGAATTTCAATATTATCCTACCAATCTGCAAATTAATTAATTTAATTAATTTAAAGTGTAAGAGGAAGAGGGACGCATTCTGGCCCCAGTGGCACTGAAGAACAGGTTTACCTGGAGAGCAGAGTGAATGAGTTACAGCACAGCTAATTGTGAAGATAAATTCCCCAGCTGTGACAAGCATTACTCTAGTGCATTGGTCTCTCTTTAATATTTTAATTCATAAAGACGTCTTTCTTTTTTACTAAATCTGACATACAAATTGCATAATGATAAGAGAACTCTGCATCAGCCAATAAAAAGGACAATAATGTCTACAATATCTTAATAAGTTTTTACAAAAAATATTTCTGAAGCATTCAAACATCACACAAAATTAAACATAACTTTCTTAGAATCAACTATTCAAGACATTTGCTCATAGCAATTTGTTCTAAAGTTTGTCCCAGGGCAAGAGCACACCATCAAAAAAGAACCAAAGATGTCAAACCCATGTCTTAATTACCAATCAATAGCTCCTGTAAACATGTGTGTCAATGCTTCATTTTAAACAGGAATAGCTCCACTGGCCTCTTACAGTGATGCTTGTGCACTGTTTAGTACTCTTAGTTCTGACTTCCTGGTAGAGCTAGAAACTCTTCTCCATTTACTGCATTAAAATGTAATTTGTCACTAACCCAAATTATCTGCATTTTACCTTCTTTTGCCACCATGCCACCTCCCTGTTTGGAGTGGTACACTTCAAGAACAGCAGGGCATTGCCCAAGCTGTACCTTTGACTCCTCTTGCCCATGACATGGGCAGCCTGCTGGTGAATTATGGGCACCCTTTCTGCCATGGCAGGCAAAGACTGCAAGGAATAAACAGGAGGGCCCCATTGGCAATTCCCATGAAAATTTTAGGAGTTGTCTACAAAAAAAAAAAAATCTCAAAGTCTAAAGTTTCTACTCATCATTATTATAACACCTGTTAAAAGATTTTAGTTAGTTATTATTCCCTACAGAATAACAGTCTCCATGATGCCTTACGTGTGAGACACCAAAGCAGAGCTTCCTCAGCTGAGTACTTCTGCCTGAACACCCAGTACTGCTGGTAAGGGAGAGAGTAGTTCTGATCACTTTGTATCTGGCTGATGTCCATTAGGTAGAAAAGATCCTTTGTGGAATCTGAGATACGAACAAACAAAGAAACCCACAAAAAATTAACTATGCTCTGGAATGAATTAAATTTATTTATATATAAAATCCTGCCTTTCTCAGTAAAACAGCTGCAATAATTTTGTAGGGCTAGAATATACCAAAGTCTGCTTTTAACAACAGAATTGTCCACCCACAGTGACTCTCCTGTAGGCAGTGCCTCCTCACTGAGCTGCACTGCACAAAATTGCACTGCCAGACTATTTCCAACACCCAAAAACTAGATGAAAATTCCTGCTCCTAGAAATTCGAGGGTTTGCTCTACTCTGTCATGTGACACAATATCCTAACAGTGAAGTATGAGGATTCAGAGGATGTAAGTATGAGGATTCAAAGGATGTTTGTAATTCCTTAATTGATGTAGTTTTGTTAATTCAAAATAGAGCAGTTTCCTTACATTCCCTTGAGAAGTTTTTACACCTCTCAGTCTTAAAGTTTTCTTGACAAGCTTAAAACCTTTTTCAGTCATTTAAGCTCATTTCTCTGAATTTATGCTCCCAGAGACCACATTAAATAACTCATTTCATTCACCTGCCTGTGACCTTTAGAAATGTATGCAATGATTTATATCTCCTGAGCTCCCTCTGAAGCAATCAATCACAGCTATTTTCTTGTTCCCAAATTCATCCCCTCAAATAAGGGTCCAGTAGTAAAAGAAATGGACACTCTTCACTGATCTCTCACAAATTTCTTCATAAACACTTCCTTATTTATCAAATATCACCAGCAGATCTCATCCCCAGTTCCAACATTGTGAGGCATTGTATTACTTAATCTTACATGCAGTGAAATAATCAGACCATAATGAAAACAAGAAGACATGCTGATGATTCTAAGTGCTGAAGCACCTACTGACATGCTGAAAATGCACTGTAGCTTTGAATTTTCTATCAGAAACTAGAAAAGATATGTTACCCTGTGCTTTACAAAGGATTATCAAGTGATAATAGCTCTGTAGACACTTTCCCAGATGTATTCATGACTCCCTAAAAAAGTCCTGTTACGTCTCAAGTCATAACTTCAACCTTCAGTTTCTCTTGAACAGCTGGTGCCAAGACTAAGATTTAGGGATCCAGGTAAAAGCTGCATTCCTTGCATAACTGCAGGTATTAATGATATCATCAGCCCCAGCAAGGTAAATGAAGAACCCTGAGGGCTGCACTCATGCCTTGGCAGGTAAATGCAAGATGATTTCAACCACCACAGAAAGTGCATTTTTTTCTCTCTCTTTTAAAGTCTAGACTTTAAAATACCCCTTACTGTATAGGAGCTCTGCTAGGTAAATGGGCATTTTTAGTTTTTTAATTAGTTTCATTTACTTTCCTTTCAAATACCATAAGCAATTCACTTCCTTTTAGTATTTTGCACATATTAACGTGCTCAGACATTCATCAAGACTCCTCAGCAAAGATTATAATTCATTAAAAATGAATCAAGTTCCTCTCAGCAAACTCCACTGCTCACTTTCTCTCAGGATGATGGTGCTGAAGGTCCAAATGAACTCCAGTAACTTTCTACAAATTATTTGGACCTATGCATGACTTCATATAACAAAGAGCAAACCCTGGAATAACAAAGGAGCTAAGAGAAGTTCACAGGTCCCTCACTGTCATCAGGCATGGAAGAAACACTTGTGATTACATTTCATCCTGGGTTTCTCTATGCCCTGTATTTACAATCATACTGTCAGTAGCAGTAAAGATGCCCAGGTAGCCAGGCCAAGGATTTCATTCTTGGGTTTATGCAATTTTTTTTTCTCAGCCAAATAATATTTCCTGTGCCTCTTCAGCTCAGTAAGTCTGAAAGAACAGGTCTCATGCTGAACATTTTAACACCTTAATTTCCAGCCTGTCCTGGCAAGGTAAGAATCATAAAGTCAGGCCTACATCTTTCTCAAAACCTGTATCAGGCATCCTGCTTCAGGGAAATTCTCTGGACTTTACAATACCTATACCATAATGAACATATATATAGCAATATATGACATTTTCTGGTTAAATTCTGCACCCCCTTCCTGCTCTCTTCTGTTGCCTGCTCTGTCTGCTATTGCTCTAATACCTGATAACACCAGATCATCCTTTGTCTCCAAAGCAGCAGCCTCACACACAGAGGTTTTCATCCGGGTGGCCATATCAGAGTCTGGAATGAAACGGGAATCAAAGAGCAGAGTAATTCCCTTTATCTTACTTTCACAAGACAAAGTAATCCTCAGTTCCCAAAATTGAACAAATATATAAAGTGAGCCACTTAGGAAAATTCCTTTGGTAGTTCCTCCAAATGCTGAATTAAGAATGAGTAAAACCATCTCTGTATAGCTCTGGGGAACACCTAAACCAAAACGCATTGTTTGGATGACAAAAGTAAATGCCATATCCACAGTCACTCTGCATTCAGCATCAGCCCTCTGAAGGCTTTGTGCACTTATAAAGCATTATTACAAACCATTTCTGCAATTCCTGCCATGTACATGGTGAGATTCAGAAAGAAATATACACAATTATTCTGCTAATAAACATAACCCATGTAATTAGGCATAAACTGCCAAATTATTATGGTACTTGGAAACTGATGGAACAAAGGCAGGTGTGTTATAATATCATTTTCAAGGGTATTAAAATTCAACAATTATGCTCTCAGACACAAGAATTTACCCAAACTTCATGAGACTGGCAGCAGAAGAATTACTCCAGATTACACATCCCTGCCCAGATAGGCTTCTAAGTGGTGTCTTAATTTGGATAGCTCAAAATGAAGTGACAATGACATTTCCATTACAGAACAGACATCTGCCACACCCTACAGTTGATCATAAGTTTTTGTAAGAAATTCTGTGAGATAACTTACCTCTCCACAGGTAAATTTCCTGAAAGGTGGTGAAATTTCTTTCTGCCTCTTCCATCAACTGAGAAGCTAATAAAGAAAAAATTTTGTTAGAACAGCTATTTAAGTTAACCGTGTTTTTTCAATGCTCAGAAATTGCATAGAAAACACATCACTAAACTATGCATCACCTTCATTATAATATAAAAGTCTAAGGAAAAAGGTCCCAGGTGTCATGGGGCTAGTCTGGGTCCAGGGTGCCAAACTTTACCCAGCTTCCTATCATTGCTTTTACCATGTAGGTCTGAACATTCCCTTTTATCTTTGCTCCAGACTTTACTTTTCTTTCAGGTTATTGGCTTGGAACTGCCTGAATTAAATGCTGTTTGTATTACAGAGTGACATATTAAACACAGTCTCAACTTTCATTAATATTCATGTGGCAAAATGTTAGAGGTCCATCTATCCAGCAATACAAGCAGCTAGAGAATTCTTATTCTCTTGTGGTATGGATTTAATTGAAAAAAAGCATTGGAGTACAAGGGCAGGCTGGTGAATAAGACAGTGTCTATACAACAATTAAGGAGAACTGATATAAATTGAGGTAATTCACTTACTTCCACTGAACACTTGTCCTCCCAGGATGAAGGAAAACCTCTTCTCCTTCTCATCATAGCTCACACCTTTACATATCTCCCCCATGGCTGAGGTTGGTGTTGGACTCCAGCCTCTGGCATTGCAGATCAGCACATCTGGGGAGCTCAGCAAACTGCACAGAATGGTACCTGGGGGCAGGAAAAGACACAGCTGCATCACTGCACTAGGGCTTTGCACCTACCCAAGCCCCCCAATACTTTCTCTAAGTTCCAACTGAACCCATGTCACTGAGAGAGACACCCTTCAGTACTGCAGCCAAAAAAAAAACCAAAACAACTAAATAAGCAAATTAGATTCATATGTTCAAATTTGAGTGCTAAGGTTAGCTACTCATACCCAAACTAAACATTTGTAGCCTGTTTTTCAGGGATTTCAGGCACATACTTTTATCACCTAATAAAATATTACTATTATCTGATAATACCCAACAATGTTCTCAGCACTTCATAGCACCACAGAGACACATCCAATCCTTTGATGGTCTTAAAATCTCAGGTTCTGAACAAAAAAAAAAAAAAGGCACTTATATACTTTTACTGCAATGGTTTCCTGAACTGGTGCCTGATTTCAGTCATCCCAGGCCTGAGTCTCCCCAGTGAGCTGGGGGACCAGAGTGCTTAAGGCCACATGCTCTGGCATCAGTCTGTTACCATAACTTCTAGGCAATACTCAGCTTTTGCTTTTCACAGCTCAGGCATTTCTGAGGTTTCACAATGCCCTCTCTGGTTTGTTTTTATGGACTGGGTACACAAGATATTGAATATGTTACCTTTTCCTTCTTTTTTCTTTCTTTTTAAGCAAAATGCCAGTCCAAGTAATGCATTTACCTGTAGAACTGATCCAAATAGTAACCCCAACCAAAGAGATATTCACCTTCTAAACTCACAAGTAGAGAGAACCCGAAATTTGATGGTAAATGTATAGAGAAATGAACTTTACAAGATCATCTAGAATACTGTGATTAAAAAAAAAAAAAAGAAAAAAAAAGATGTCAAAACAGAGAATAATTTGTGACAGATTTTCACAGATTTTCTTAAATCTAGGATGAGTTTCCACTCCACACTGGAGAAGTGTTTGTCACATATCAGCCACTAGCACATGCCTGGAATTCACAGAATCATAGAATATCCTGAGTTGGAAGAGACCCACAAGAATCATCAAGTCCAACTCCTGGCTGTTGATAGAGATTGTCTTTAAATCCTTGAGGCATGTCATTCAAAACTTCCCATTTCCTACAGGTAATGCATCTCCTGGAGGAAAGTCAAGACTATGTGAGCTTGAAACTAAACTGCAAAAAGTAAGCACTGGCATGAAGTGCTTGAACTTGTAGGCAAAAATCTGGTTGTGCCAAAGTCCCACCTCTGCCAGACTCCATCCATCCCATCACCACTTGCTCTCCTAGACAGACATCCAGACCTGGGAGATTTTAGCACTTCTCCATGCAATAATCTAACATAATTCTGCTAAGCATCCCTTTTTTCTGCTCTTAAAAGGAAGCTGATTTTCAATCGCACCACAAGAACTCTGTCTGGAGGCACCTTCTTAGTTTCTGCATCAGCTGAATGGCACCAACTTCTGGCAACCAAGCTGTGCTGTGTATGGAGAGAGGTGTTTTCAGAACACTTTGTCTTATCCAGATGGAGATGTCACACACACACAGAACAGGCTGAGTTGGAAGAGACCCTCAAGGATCCCTGAGTCCAATTTCTGGCCCTGCACAGAGTCACACCATGTTCCCAAGAGCATTGCCCAAATACTGCTGGAACTCTGCCAGGCTTTTCCTTTCAAAATGCCCATTTTGTTCCAAGAGCAGGTTGCTCCCTCAGGTCTTGGGCATTACTCAAACCTTCACAACACCAAAGTCAGTGATGTAGAGACAGGCTGCTCACACAGGTGTGAGGCAAAGGTGGGTGTGCTGTGTCCAGCAATGATTTGTACTGATTTAGCACTGGTTTCCTGCTGCAGGACTCTTTCCTGGGCAGCCAGGCAGTACCTGCATCCAGCAGGAGCTGGCTGAGGATGAACCCATCGCAGCAGGAGTCCCGGCTGCACTCCTGCCTGCAGAGCAGCCCAGCATCCGTCTGGGAGGTGCCGGCTGCTGGGAGCACCAGGGAGCGGTACACGCCCGACAGAACGTTCTGGAAGCCGGTCCTCTCAAAGGCCTTCACTCCAGAGGAGCTGAATTCCTGTCCTGGGGAGACACAGAGGGAAAGGAGCTGAAGGGGAGCTCAAGGAATGTTTGTGAATTGCCTATAGACTGGAGCTGGTTGAAAGTTTTGTGATCAAAACTCAGTTTTACAAGTCCATTTCTGGATTTTGAGTTTCAGAAGCAAGATAAGATCATCAAATGATGTGGTGCCATTATTCCTGAGTAGTTGGTTGTAATGCACTGCCACCAAAGAGCTCCTAAACTGATCTAGGCAGTAAGGTTGGTAATAATCCACCTTCAAGCACACAGTTACACTGTTAGTAACTCCCAGATAAAAATGAAACTAATTTATCTAATTTAGAAAGCAAAATGTGCCATTTGTCCAGCATAACTGCATCTGCAATTAGGACTTCTGCTAACTAGGAGGGCATGATTCCTAGAATTTTGGATCTAGAAAACTAGAATAGATCTGGTATTTAAAAGATTATACCAATCACAACGAGTTCAGGGGACTTCTATAGATCTTCTATTTTTATTGATATTAATAAATAGTGACTCAGTGGTTTGGATAGAAGTACAAAGAACATGGTAAGACCAGAGAGTTTTGTCTCAAACCCTACAGCATTTGGTCTTGTTTCCAGTTTGGCATGACACTTAAAGCTGGACACACAACGGATGTGGTGCTATCAGCCACACTCAGGCCATAAATAAATAAGTAAATAAATAAATAAAGTTTGTCTCATGCATTCATTAGTTCAGCTGAAATGTTTTGGGATTCATGGAGAGCAGTTTACTTCTTGGCTGGTATATTACTATAAAAATTCACTATCAAAAGTAAAGTGAAATTAAATTATGTACAGGCTGGTCATTAATAATGCCTTACATATTGAAATAACAAACTGTTTAGTTTAGAGAAATCATAACAGAACAGAATAAGAAAGTACATTGGACAAATTTTGAGTTTTTATGGGACTACTTGCTGGCAAAAATCATCAATACGGCTTACAAAAGTATTCCTAATTTCTAGGGAACAAGATATGAAAGAAAGATTTGCTGAAGCTTCTGGACTGCCACTAAATGTTGAACTCTTTAAAGTATTGTGTCTTCTTAAACAAAGAGGCTCCCAAATTTAGTCATGATCCTCTACAGAAGTAACTACCAGCTTGGACACAGAGTCAGATTTAGGTGAGGGATTCACATCTGGTACCTCTCTTCAAAAAGACCATCAGTGCATCTCCCTCTGGGTTCCTGACACGAAGCAAGCAGCTGAGGCCACTGATGCCAGTGGCAGAAGGGTTCCCCAAGACGCCTTGCACCTGAGACAGAAAACAGGCAAGCAAAATAAATGCAACCTAATGGATTTCCTCTCCTAAATTACATTTTCTTTATTCAGAAACTCATGGGGGGTTATGACCAACACAAAGGTTATCATAGCAGAACTCCATGTGGACATTTTTTATTTCTCATACAGACAATTTTTACATTATCAAACTGAGACCTCAGCTCCTCAATGCCACATTGCTGTTTAAAGTAGTGAATAGGAAAACAGTACAGTGATAAAGAGCACACAGTTCACACCCTGGGCTAGAGGAAGGGATTCAGAAAGCAGGATTGTTTCAGGTGACCTGATTACCAACCTGGCTACTTCTAGTTTGGACTATCCAGATTTAACCCCCTTTTTAAACCAACCTGATATCCTATGTGCAGGTGCTCAGCACGTTTTAGGGACAATAGTGCTGTGTGATGTTTCAAACACTGAGGTATTCAGATGTCATTTTTGGAAACATCTGGGTGTAGCTTTACCAGCTTGCAGGGATTTATCACTGCCATAGAGAAGAGCAATGTCCAAGGGGTCAGGTGACAGCCTGACTTTCTTCTGTGATCTTTACTTACCTTGAACACACAGCACTGTGATAAACATATACTTGTAAATATCATCACTCTTACCAATCCAGAGGTGGTGCAGTTGAAGTTGGCTTCAGCAGCACTGTATAATTCACAGAGCACTTCAGTACCAGCAGGAGTTAAAATTGCAAAGCCACAGGCATCTTCCCTCTCACAGCCTGAAAAACAGGAAGGAAATTTTAGGTTTTCTAGCACTTGACATGCAAAATAGTTGCTACAAATTCCACTGCTTACTGCCACTTATTTAGATTTCCATATGTCTATCAGACATGAATTTAGCCCAATGAACTTTACTACTCAACTATTTTAGTAGAGAGTTAAGGATTTTAAATCTAATTAAAATAATGCAGAAAGTTGTTCACCACCTGATGATATAAACAGCTGAGACTGGTCAGACCACACACCCAAATATTTAAAGTCTGCTGGATAATTTTGCCTGAGGCAGGACTCTGATGAACCACTTTGCCAGCACATCACATCTGCCTGATACAGTAACCACATGGAAAGGAGGTTGTTACAAATATCAGAGACATTAGGAAGGAGGGAAACATCAAATTTCAAATTCTTCAATCATGCTGGCTGCCCCTGCAGCAACCCCCTGGCCACTGTAAGGGAGAAAGAGCCATCCCCTCCAGATTTAGGGGAAGATCCTTCTGCCCTTACACACTCACCACTAATTTACTCCCACAGCTCTGCTCCTAGCCCAGGCGAAACACTTCCCAAACCTTTAGTATAAAATCAACCAACTTAGATCAAAGCATCTGCTGAAATGCAAGCTGAGCTATCTGACCTTACAGGGACTTAGGGAGGGAAAGATTAACCCTCAATGAGAACTTCAGCAGCAATATTTTGTAGTCGTGCTGCCATTTATTTACATAACTTATAAAGAAAACACAGCTATGAAAGAGATGGAACCCTTTGGTTGGCAAAGGGGCATGATTTTCTCCCCAGGTCTGTTCTCAGGCTCTCTCCGTTCAGTGTCTTGCTTTTGAAGATCTCTATTTTCAGGGGAAGGTGCAAGAAATTTTACAGTATAGAGCCAGGATGAGCTTGTGCAGCAAAATCATTCTAGTAATAAAAGGCTTCACATATTCAGCTCTTAGCATGAGAGGTGATTGCTCCAACTAGACCATGGCATGTGACACAAAGCCACTGATTTGTCAGAATTTTGGACATCTCTGTTACTACAGAGAGTTTTTACTTTGAACATATCCCCCTGCCTCCTTTCACAGCCTGAGCTTTAGGAGACACAAGGTGAGACCGACTCAAAGGACCCTGAAAGCAGTGTGGTGATTCCTCTGGGTTTTAGGTGATTCTGAACCAACTGAAACCAGATGCAGTATAGAATATAAACTGCAAGACTTGGCAGAGGAATATCTCTGAACTCCTTATAATGTCCTTCTGACGTAAGCAAGGACGATTATTCCTATTTTATATGCCAATCAGGTAATTTGTGAAGAGGTAAAAGCTGGCTTTTCACATGTTCTGAACACCTAATTCTTCTTTTATCTGCACATCTGCACAGTCTGATGAATGTTTCCTGGTTTAAATCTCAGTTCTCATTCGTATTGCAAACTACATCAACTGGCCTTAAAGTCAGATGATTTGTCTGAAGCAGTATGTAAAGTCAGAATACTTCTTTCTGAAAGAGACATCAATCTCTTCCCCGAACCAAGGTCACCAAAAGTTGTAAATATCATGCAGGGAATTAGTGCCAAACTGCTCAACACATAGTTCATCCAGGAACTTAACTATAAACTCACATGAAAATATTATTATTTTCCACAATTGTTAGTGTTGTCTCTACAGCTTTTTTCAGTTTTCTCACCTGAAATGCACTGAAAATATGTACTTTGCAGGTCTCCCCCAAATGACTGAGACTGAAGAATTTGAGCTTCTTCTGATCCATAAATCAGGTTGGAGGCAGGAACTCTTTCAAATTTTCTGAGTACTAAAAAAAGACAACAAAAAACCTCAACCAAGTAGTATTATCAGTTCCCATGCTGCAAACAGACAAAGACTTTAGGTAGAAATTGAGCTTGAAGAATTCTGTGGGGAAAGAGCTTTGCTCATTAAATGATGTACCATAACCTCACAGATAATGCAGGAGACAGCTGGCATGAGGGTCAAATTTCTGCTTTGAAATAAAAAGTGTCACAAGATGTTTTAAAAAATAGTTAGCCAGGAGTGGGCTGGGATTTTACTTTCCAGTGAGGCTTCTCCTGCAGCAGCAGACCTGCCATCTCTCATTACTTTTTCATGGCATTGAACCAACTATTGAGTCAAAGGGGGAACAACTTTCTCCAAATCAGCCACAGAAACAAGAGCCAGCTCCAACAGCACTTGGTTAGACAGGAAATCCAGAAACATAGCAGCCTGATCTCAACTGTGGGAAATAGTAAAGGTAAGAAGATTTTCAGAAAGCTGGGAAAAGCAGGCCTTAGAAACAGAAAGAGCAGAGAAATTAAAACTAGCTGCAGCTGCAAAGTTTGAAAGTAGAAAAAGTTACAATAGTATAGCAAGCAAGGACATGAGACAATAGCTTGAGTTTTAGGCTTGGCTAAGATATAACTTAAGACTGCATAAAAAATATGCCTACCAAGACAGTAAAAGGTTTTAAGCCTAATAATGAAATATTGTGTACTGTTACTAGAAAGAAGACAAGCAAACATTGTGTGAAGCAGGTGTACATGAGCTTTTAGTGATTGGCTAGAACAACTGTCTGTAAGCTTTAGCAATATGTTATTGGCTAGAAAGTTTTTAAATGCTCTGTAACAAAGAAATCTTTAGCTGTTGCTAGCAGTAAAGTGAGCTTTGTCATCTTTCTATTGTCTTTACCATGTAATGAGGCTGACGTTGCGATAAAAGCTCAAGGAATGTATTCCAGCAGTCCTGTTCCATTTGTGAAAAGAAAAAACTTCCCAACACATCCACTGACTTCAGCCCCAAGGCTATATCCAAGCCAGGATGTCCTACATGCTGCTTGATTACTCCTCCATTCCACTTTTCACACCCGACTGTCACTTTTCTGACCAAACCCTTTTATCTGCTCCCTCTGCACCGGACCCACCCACCTGTGTGTGAGGAGTCTGCCAAGCAGCACTGTTCACACACTGGGCAAAGCTCATGGGGTCCAGAGAGGTCACTAAATGGGGTGAGGAATCTAACCCAGGCTCCAGAGGGTTTGGTCCTGCCTGTGCCCTGCAGAGGATTACAGGCTGAGAGGACACACAGTGCCACCACCACCCTTCTGAGGTTGCTACCACCTGTGTTACCAGGGGGCTGGGCACAGTGTGCCCACAGGTTGATGTACCACTATATTTAAGTGAGCAGAGCACATTATCCCTGCCCATGGCAGGGGGTTGGATCTTTAAGAGGATCTTTAAGATCCCTTCCAACCCAAGCTGTTCTGTGATTCCATGACACATTGTTGCTGTGTTTTTAAACAGTCATAAATGAATTTTCAACAGTCATAAATATTTGTAGGGACATCTTCTAGCATGACCCACAAAACCAAGCACAAATATCTACAACTGCTCTATCCTGCACAGAGTCAGAAATGCCCAAGCAGAAAGGCTCATGGTAACAGGAGAATGAAGATCCTGAGTCCTCTCTGCAAAGAAACATCCCAACAACCCCGTGACTGAGAGCAACAGAGGCTTTCACCTCATGCTCATAACTGTGATCAGTCTCTGAGTATACTCAGAGGAAAAAAAAGTTATTTTAACTGAAGATAGTTTTGCAACCTCTTCACAACTAAGGACTTTACTTTTCACACTCCTTCCACTGATCACACTTGTCGTAAGACATTGTCTAATTCAAAGCACACCATGACATCAGTTTCTAAACAGAATACTCCATTAAATTCAATACCAATCATATGATGAGCATATAAAAACTTCTGGGAAAAAGCAAAATCTTTGAGGCTGAGAGGCATAATTAGACCTTACTGCAGCCAGTCTGGGGACTGCCTGATAGAAGACTTCCTTTGTTTTCCTTGAAAACCAGCATTTTGCAGCTGTATTCAAGCAGAAGTAACCTCCTCCAGCCTGCTAGGATGTGTTCCCCAAGTCAGATACCTTACAGCATGGGCCCAGAGGGTGATGTTATGTTGTGGCTGTGAGGTCATTGCTGAAAATACTCTATTTCCCATGAATACACAGATGAGGGATAATTTTACAAAGAAATTAATAATTCTGCTTCTTTCACATTATCCCTCTCATTATTCTTTTGGGTTTCCAAGCAGAGAGAGCACAGGGTCAGTACACATCAAAAGCTGGCAGCCATGTAAGAGTGCAGGAAACCTGCTTCTCTCTCTTCCCTTACCACAAATAGCTTCCCCAGTGTAGTCAAGAAATGCAAAACTAAAGAGGAATGTGGCTTAAGGCAGAGGCCACAAGTATGGGAAAGTGAATAACTATGGGACAGTGAAGCCCTATAAGCTGTGGAGTGCTTAGTCTCCTCAAAAGGAAGTTTCACCTATGTGGGGTCAGAGCATATCCAAAATATCCTTCTGCCACTTACCCAAGCACTGCTCATCTGTCAGGAGATCCTCTGTTTCAGTCCAGTCCAGGGCTGCCCCAAAGCTGTCGACACAGAGGGATTTCTTGGTGGCAGGGTCTTGCTGGGAAGGTCTGTACTGGCCATCCTCATCACACTGCAGGCCCTGCTCACTGCTCTGGCAGGGGGTGACACCT
>VYZP01058544.1:2573-27327 GCA_013400635.1 Hypocryptadius cinnamomeus
TTTGACACTCAGAACAGTCTGTCATTGAGGAGGAGCTTACTGGGCATATTTTGTCATGTTTTCTGCAAATACTCATGTCAGAAAAGTTGAAACCCAAAAATGAAACTTTATTTAGCTTTGAATGATAGGAGCAATAGGAGTCTGTTGTGACTAAAAGTGGCATTTAAATTCTTCTTCATGGATTAATTGTATCAGTCAAACAGTAGCTGTTATGCACTTGGGGTTTTTTTACCTCTGATTTAGTGACGTGCCAATGAAAAAAGATCATGTTTTAAGATTTCCAGCAGTTTGTTAAATAAAAATACTTTTATTTTGTTCTATGCAGAAAACATCTGACATGACTCTTTTAAGCTTTTCTTGAAAGCTGTGATTGAAGGATGTGGCTCTCCCTCATCCCGTTCCAAGCAGCTTAGTTTTCCTGCCAGTTTGCAGCACGTTGTTTTGCTGAGATTGGAGAGAACTAAATTTTCATTTTCCTTGTCTCACACTAGAATGTCTGCTTCAAAAGATACGTGTCTACATTACTGGCATTGGAGTATAATTTATTTCCATGTTTATCTTTGACTTTTTAGTGCATTATAAACTACTGGCAAAAATGTCTAAAATCCTTGGTTTTTAGAGAATTTTACATCTGCTTCAGACAGTATATACTACTTTGGTAGTATTTGATCAACTAAGACTTTGTAAATGAACTAAGTTTTGCTTTCACAAGAAGTAGTAGCAGCAAATGTTAAGGCACTGTAAAATTACTTTTGTTTGTCTTAATTGGATATTTTAAATGCAAACAGAAATGTTTGCAATTCATTGAAGTTATTTTAAACCTACCAAAGCAAAGCCAAATAAGCATTGAAGGTACTGAGTATTTCTGTGATCAATGTGTTTTATAAGTTAACACCACAAGCTTATGTGGTCATTTCAGTTTGTGGCTTGTTAGCTAAATGTTTGTTGTAGAGGATCAAGTTTTGCGCTGGCACTTAAATACTCTTGTCTAATTAGAGTACAGCAATACTCTCAGGTTTGGGGAAAAACCATAAAGGTGGAATGTTCTCTATGTTCTTTCTGTAGGAAAAGTAATAGGAAAAAATGGAAAACTGATTCAGGAGATAGTGGACAAATCTGGTGTTGTAAGAGTGAGAATTGAGGCTGAAAATGATAAAAATATTCCACAAGAAGAGGTATGTTTTCAGTTAATTTCATTTTTCTTTTTGTTAATTGGTTGTATTCTACCCAATGATAAAATAAATTCTTCTTTGTATCTTTGTAGTGGTAAGATAAGGTGCTGCTTAATGTGTTTTCTGATGGATTCTATTTTTTCTATTAATGCTGAGGGACATTTTTATATAAATTTGGTTTCTCTGTTTTAGAAAAATGTTTTATGAAATTTATTGGTGGTGCACCTTCTTAGAGATTTCATGTTGTTCCTATCGGAAGCAATGACATTTCCCAGCATATGCTAGGCTATAAATCCATATGTATGAAACTTGCTGGTTTCATTCGTTAATCTTCTTTGAGTTTGATTTCTTAGGTTTTTACCTAGTTTAATTTTTCATTAGCAATTTCTTCTATTGAAATGGAAAACTTGTGCTTTATGTTAGATCTCTGCTTTTAAAAAATACTACCTATGTTCACAAGAGCCTGTAAATTATAACCTAAAGAAAAAACAAGCATGAACACTGTGGAACCCCAGGTTTGCACAGGAAGGCTGTCAGCCTGAAGGGCCTGAAGGAAGTCTCAAACATTGTCATTTGAGACACTTCTGTGTGGGGCTGCATTGAGGGGCAAGGTTGTGGTATGCAAAAAAACTTACAGCATGAAGGTCTTAACATCTTGATGTGAAATGACTCCCTGCAGTTTCAGGTGTGAAATGTGCTTAAAGAAATCTAAACTGCCTTTCATTTACCTCAAAATCCAAATATGTACCAGCTGAGAACCTTTGCACTTTGGATAGGCTATGAAATGTGGTTTCTGGGGCCTTTACGTTCTTGCTTGAGTAGTTATTTCCTCTGCTGTTTTATCGCTGTAGGACTTACTGGAAATCCACAATCCAATTTCCATCTTTCTATACAGAGTGGCTAAGCAATTAACTAAGGGCTTTTTTTACTATTCTACTAGCTTTACATCTGTCTGAAAATGTAAATGGTCAATATTTAGACCTAAAAGTTTCACTGGTCTGTCGTATTTAATTTCTAAAGAAAAATTCCTGCAGCATAAAATGAAATTAGTTTAATAAGCAAGAGGGTGCTGCTCTTGCTGCAGGCTGGAGAATCACAGAAGGGTAAAAGAGCCAGTACTCATGGCTGCAGGGAGTATGTATGGCTCTTTTTTTTTTTTTTTTTTTCCGAATTCTGACTTGAAAAAGCTGATTTGCTTACATTTTTCTGTCCAAAATGAGCTTTTAAGGATTATCTTGAAAGGTGTTTTTTACCTGTCAAGCTCTGCATTCATACTTCTGTTTTACCTGTTAATGACATTTCTAACACTGGCACTGCTTGCACTGCTTCATGTGTTAGTTGTGTCATGCCAGGTGCAATACAGAAACCTGAGATCAGACTTTAACAGCTAAGAGTTAGTACTTGTAAATTGAATGCAGCTTTATTTCAACTGTGAAATCCAAATAATTTTCCCATATGTAAATTTGGATATTGAAGCCCTTCTTCTTGTGAAGAGTAGTTCAATTGAATTTTAATACAGCACTTGGTTCTTTTTATGTGACTGAGATGTTAGAATACTGCCCATTAGTTTCAAGTGCAGTTTTATACATCCCATAATTTTATAACAGGCTATCTTCAGGCTTTTCATATTTTAAAATGAGATGGGTACTGTTTGTTGCAGTAATATTTATTACTTTCATCTCTAAATTTAGTACGCACATAAGGTCTGCTCGGCTTTCCCCACTGCAGCCAAGTTGAACATAGGTGCTTTTGCTTTGAAGACAAAAATAAGGTTCAATAAATAAGTACTTTGCTGCTTTTGTATGGCTGAAATTGCTTGACATGGTTACCAGCTCATATTCTTAATAGCTGGCATTGTTATACCTTGAATCCACTGCCAGAAGCAGCAGCAAGCCGTTCCCTTAAATGCCCTCTTAAATCATTTGTCTTGTCATCGTTTAATAATTGATACTGTGAGCTAGTTAATGCCAGTTTAGTAGAAATTTCACTGCTCTTTATCAGGTTGTATAAAATATTTATGAAACTTAAAATACCCCAGATAATAAAACATTTCAGTCAACAATGCCTGTGGCTAAAGAATTTTTAATGCTCATGAAAGTCAGTGTTAATGTTGAGGTTCCCTAGGACTAGCGGACTATGTATATATTATTTTTCCTAGTTACTTAATGTAGATGTGTAAGGTCTAATGTAAGATTTTTGCCTGTAAAAGAAAGGGAGGCGGGGGGAGAAAACCAAACACAAGCTTAAAAAGCGAGACAAGTTATAGACTGGCCACTCCTGGGCAATCTCAGCATAGCGTTCTTTTAATTTTTAAGACATTTGTGTATCAAATAGTTTCACTTCTGCAGCAAACCTTCCTTTGGAATGCAGTTCTGTAAAGGGTGTGTGTACAGTGAAAATTAAAGGCTTCTTTAGAGGTAATGATGAGATAGCAGGACAATGTTTGAGATAATCAGCAGGTGTGCCAGGCTCTGGTCTGCAGTAGCATGGGCTTCAGCAGCTGAGTGTTGGAGATGCTCAGCTTAAAGTCTGCAGTGCACAGTGAAGCTTCACCTGCCCAGGTGCTGCAGCTGCTGGAGCAGTCAGGTTCAGTCCTTGGGCCTGTGTGGGCTGCACTCACACCTCAGAAATGCTGCAGTCTTAGTGTAGTAGTTTTGGTGTAGAAATTGTCCTTATATTTGCTGAGGTTTACTTTGTTTTCCACACTCAGTGAGGCCCTTTAAGATAGGGGTTTTTTTCACCTGCTTTGCCTGCCTAAGCTAATCTTTAGGTGTTTTGTCTCCCAATGTCATGATTTCAGACTTTAGAATTTCCAGATTTATATTTTCCACGTATTTATTGAATCACTTCACGTGCTCGAACGGTAGAAGAACCGTAAGTTAGAAATCATCACCTGAAGTACTAACTCTTCCTTGAATATTTTTTGGCTTTTTTTTTTTGTACAACTGTACAGATCTTCAAGAAGGATTACATTTTGTGTTGTGACACAGTGTTAATTTGATTTACTTTTTTAAAAGATCAAAGGTAGACCAAAAAGAGCTGGTGTGAGAGAATGGATGCAGTCAGCAAAGGTGGTATTATTTTGAAGGGAGAAAACAAAGTGTTCTAAATTGACTCTTTTTCACTTGTTCAGAAAAGTAAATATTGACATTGTGATGCAAATGATCTAAATCTGCCAATTTAAAAAAGTTCTTTGCATAAAGGGAATTAGAGTACATGGTGTAGTCAATATCAGAATTAAAATATACTGTTGTCTCACTTTTTCATTTTTGCTTATTCATGATGTAAGAATTGTTTTCAAGTTTTACAGTAGCTGAGTTCTCTTCAGAATTCAATACCTAATCAATAACCAGAGCCTATTGTTACTGTGTTTTAGGGCATGGTACCATTTGTGTTTGTAGGAACCAAGGATAGCATCACTAATGCAACTGTTCTTCTGGATTATCATCTTAATTATTTAAAGGTGAGGATAATGATGCTGCTTTACCACTGATTTTTTTCTCTGTCAATACTTAGGATGGTAACAGTGTGATGATGATAAACTGGTCAGGTCCTGAGGCTGTTGAAAAACTAGTATTATAACAGGTTTTCTGTCTACAAATAAAATGTTTTTAAAATAATAATTTGTCTGAAGAATGAGATGACAGACAGCATTTTTAAGGATGCAAATTACAAAAGAGTAAGAAAATAAAAAAATCTGTCAAAATGCGCTGCCAACTTTATATAGAGAGTGTAGTCAGTCCTTCATGCAACTGCAGAGCAAACAGCCTTCCATGCAGAATCTTGTATAGAGTGGGCATTTGTTTTAATGCAAAAATGCTGAACTACTTTTTCTGTAATGAATTGACATTTCATCATTTCATACCTGAGTATGTTTTGTAGGCAACTCAGCTTTATATGTTGTGTTTGCCTCTTGGCTCCGTAACTTCCCCAGTAGTCTGTGATGAGTGGTCTGTCGTATAGGGAACAAAAAATATCCCACACATTTGCTTATAGTTACTTTTGCCTGTGGTGGTTGTGGCCAGGTGCCCAATCTTCGATGGCAGGGCCATATCTAACAGTAGGGACAGCTTTGAGTTCATTTAATTAAATAAAGTCTTGGGTTTCTTTTGAAGACTTCACACCATTCATGGTTTGATACCTGTCCAGTCAGTGCAGTAGCTATCAGTGAATATTTTAGAATGCTAAAATTGTATACATCGTTAAACTTTTCAGTACAGGTAGTCAAAGAAGTCAGGAGAATAAACAACTTTTGTTTTCTTACCATCTCAGTTACTTTACCTTTTAACCCTGCTTTTGTCAGTTTTCTAGAGCAGAAGTGCAGCAGCTCTGCATCTGTCACAAGGCAGAGGCAGAGAAGAACCAGATTAAAACTAATACTAAAAATCAAGTTAATTTCTTGCATGCTTACTATGATTTGAAAGATATTTCTGGTTTAAACTTCTTTGGCTGCCTAAAATGCATACTTGCATGACAGTCAGTACTTAAGTGGGCACTGACATGGTAGTGGAAAATGTTTAATAGCCCAGCAGTTTTGATCAGTTCATCATCGACTATGGTCACTTTGTCTTAGTGGTCTCCAACCTTCCTGAACAGAAGGTCACAAATAAGTGTTCATCAGTCTGTGATAACTACGGGATAGATTCTTATCCCAAAGGTTTTATTTTGGCCTTCTCATCCCATTAAACATAAGCACACAAAATGTTATCTTAGTGGCCTGTTGCTTTATGATTCAAAATAATGTCCTCCAGTTCACTGACAAGAAGTGGGACAGACTTGTTCCTCTAAGATTTTCATGTTTTTATGCCTCCAAACATTAAGGAAACTTTTTGTAGAAGATACATAATAGCACATCAACATCAAATGTACTGTATCAGCTCAGAGTCATGAATTTCTCTGTAAAAAGAAGGAAGCAGACTTGGCTGGAATGACTGTAGTGAATTTTCAGGATCTTGAGAGGAAAGACTTATACCAGGATTCACAGCCCCAGACTGCAGGAAGGTGGACTTTGGCCTGTTCAGGGATCTGCTTGGAAGAATCCCATAGGATACATTCCTGAGAGGAAATAGGTTCGGAAGAGCTGGCTCTTAAAGCATCACCTTCTCTGAGCTCAAGAGCAGTGCATCTTGATATTCAGGTGTTCACACAAAAGTAACAGTAGGCCTGCAGGGATCAACAAGGAACCTGTAGCTATATTAATATAGAAAAAATGAGGATACAAGGAGTAAAGTAAGGACAGGTAAATCAAATGGACTATAAAAACACAATTTGTGTGGGCAGGGATGAGTTTGGAAAGCTGAAGTCCATCAGGAGTTGAATATGGCAAGGGATGTGAAGGGGAAGTAAGAGGAGCTTCTGCAGGTATGTTGTCAGGAAAAGCAATACCAAAGAAAATACTGGATAGAGGAGGGAACTTGCTCACAAACAGGAAGGATGAGGTACTGAATGTCATCCTCAGTTTTGGGTTTATAAGATTTGTCCTAAGGAACACCAGCCACCTGATACCAGTGGGAGAGTCTGGAGCAAGAAGTCTTAGTCTTCCTAAAGGAAGATTGAGTTAGGGAACATCTTAAGAGGGAGAGAAGAGTTATACACCGAGTCACCGATGGACTGCATTCCTGAGCATCTTAATGAAGTCCTAGCTGGACTAGGTGACCTGCAAAGGATGCAGTGTCAGAATAAAACTTCTATCAATAGATTTTTCCCTAATTAAAGAAGAAGGGGATTGCCACTCTGATGTGAACTAGATAACATCTGAAACTGGCAAAGGTACTTCATGAATATGTGTTGCTGTATCTTTTACCTAATTGTATATGGTGAGGGTGCTGTGTGCTGATGCCTCTGTGCCTGAGTTACAGCACTTTTCTCTCTATGCTTTTATGCTTCCTCCCATTCCTCGTACTGTTCATTATCACTTTGTAGGGTTTAAAAGCAGAGTGCCTCTTTATGAAACAATACTGTTGCATCAGAATTGTTTAATAACTTTGTTTGTTATGTGCAGCAGTGTAAAGCGCTTGTGTTCTGATCTGAGTGCTTTTTCTTGATACAAACCTAAACTTGTCAACTGTGCGACAGGAAGAATTGTGTTGGTAGCACGTGGATTTGAACATTTGAAAGCCTTTCTGTTAGACAAGTTGTTCTCAAAGCTGAGTTGCTGTTTGAGTATTAAACAGATGATCAGTTGTAATATTTCAGTGGTTTTTCTTTCTGAGACCTGCATGTGTGCACATGCAGATGGTTAAATAGTGCTGGTACATGACTTGCTGGGCTTGTGTTTGCGCAGGAAGTGGACCAGCTCCGTTTGGAAAGGTTGCAAATTGATGAGCAACTGCGACAGATCGGAGCTACTTCCAGGCCCCCCTCAAACCGCACGGATAAGGACAAAGGGTACATGACCGACGACGGGCCCGGCCTCGGCCGCGGCAGCCGCCCCTACAGAAACCGCGGGCACAGCCGGCGTGGGCCGGGCTATGCTTCAGGTAGGTGCCTCCAGGGACACTTGCACCTCTCAGGGAGCCCTGCTGGGCTCATGACTTCTTGGAAAAGACTAGACGTAGAGCTGTTTAAAATGCAGTTAATATTGAGTGTTAATATTTGAAGCTTTATGCTGTAAGAAAGTACTTGAAAGTGTAGTGCTTTCCTGTAATCTGCACTGATTTCCGTGCAGTTCCTGCTTCTTACAGCATGCTTCTGTCTTCTACATTATGGAGCATATCTAGTTATTCCCTAACTCCTTAGGGCAAGGATTGTTATTTTATCTATATTTTGAACAATTCGTGACAATGAAGTCTCAGTTTTCATTTAAGCCTGTGTGAGTCTATCCTAATATAAATATTTATAGGTGAAAATACTGTGTAGCTCAGTTTATAGGAAAGCTATTTTCTTCATATTAAATTGAACTTTTATGTTTTTAATAGAAGACCATAGTCACCAAAATAATGTGTTACTCTTTGAAACCTTGGATAATTCATTAGTGAATAGTTTTCCAGATTGTGCTTCTTCAGAGCAATCTATTACTTCATTATCTATAATGTAGGTCAGCTGGTGTTTGTCCTGACTGAAAGGCCTGTAGTGTGAGCTTTGTAAGAAAATCTTAGCTTACATTCTGCATAATACAAAATTAATGTTTTTGTGATGTTTACTATTTTTAGAAGATGTGAACTCACCTTGCTAATAATATGGATTATGGGGGGAAAAATGGGGAAAAAACTAGCTTTTGTCAGTAAAGGTGATCTGTTAATTGGAAAAATTGCAGTGGCCATTTATTTGATTTGATACATTTCTAGCATTTTGACTTTGTTCTCTGCTTTTGTAGTCTGTTACAGGCTGTTTCATGATGGAATTTTTTTCTTTTCATAGATGAATTGCAGTGGTGAGAGGAGACAGGACAGGTTATATTCACAACTTTCAGTTGTAGAAATACGAAGGAGTCTAGTCTATTAAACTTATGTTTTATTAGACTTTTATTACATTTTGTAGTATGTTCAGTAATCTGTTGATATACTGATAACACCAATTTTAAGCATGTGGCACACTTAATTATTTAGCCTTAAACAGATAACTAATTTTTATTAGTCTGTCTTGAATCTTGAAGAAGTAATATATATTATGTACCTTTCTGTATTGTGTATGTTATAGAGGCAAAAACATCCCAAAACTGTCTATTAACAAAAAAAGAAAAAATTTAAATATATACATTTTGCATTCTACTATAGTAATTTCATGCTAAGCTACACTGGCGTGTTTGGATTTTTTTCATCCTCTTGATAGGAACTAATTCTGAAGCATCAAATGCTTCTGAAACAGAGTCTGATCACAGAGACGAGCTGAGCGATTGGTCGGCGGCCCCGGCAGAGGAGGAGCGGGACAATTACCTGCGCAGGGGGGACGGGCGGAGGCGCGGCGGCGGCGCCAGAGGCCAAGGCGGGCGGGGGCGCGGAGGATTCAAAGGTAAACGGAGACTCCTTTTGGAAACGGCTGTCACTGTGAGAATCCTAAAGCAAACTCACTTCTGCCAGCTGCTCCTTTGCTCATCTGCTCTAACTCCCCACCTGGTGGCCTCTCCTGACTTCTATTTATCAGTCTTTTAAATGGAGTGTTTTGTTTCAGATGTGTTGAGCATTGAGCAGAGGGGTATAATTCTTTTTGGCCTGCTTTATTTTTGGGGGAGTTTTCACTATCATTTGTTTTCCTAAAATGCCTCTTGGCTCAAGTTTGTGGCCTTGCCATCACACATGGACATCAAGGAATCAAATTCTAGTTTGTCAGTAGATACAGAAAAATCTTTTAAAGTCTGTATTACTCATTCAGCCATCCATATTCATCTTCTTGTATTTGATTTTCATGGGTCAGAGTAACATTGTAATTTGTGTTCAATGGAAAGGACCAGGCAAAAGTAAGATGGGAGAACTTTAAAAAGTTAAATACAAGAACATATGATGTTCCATTATATTTATTTGTTAAAATACTTTATTCTGCAGCTCTGCTTATTTCTTGAAATGTTTTTTTCAAAATCGTATAATAAGACGGTAATGTATAATTTAGGAAGCTTGTAAGCCATTGAAAAATGTGGAAGTATTAAACACTGCTGATTGTGTACCTCTCTTCTGTGGGTAATCATTTTGAGAAGTGTTTTTTTTCCAGTCACTAGTCAGTGTTTTTTAAACTGTGGTGGTTTTAAACACTGAGGTTTTCTCTGCATCATCACCTGAGAACATTTTCTGTAGTGATTCCTTACCCATAGTTTAAGAACTGTTGTTAAATGTTAGTAATAACATTTGTTCATGAGACAGAAAATCCTGAATTGCCTGCTGTGCTTGTGTAAAATTTAAGATCATATCTTTGTTGAACAACTTAGTGGATGAATTCTTCTTCCAGGCAATGATGAACAGTCGCGAACAGATAACCGTCAGCGTAACTCAAGAGAGGCGAAAGGGAGGACAGCAGACGGGTCTCTTGAGGTAACTCTTCTCATGTGGGAAGTCTGTACTGTTAAAATTAAGTTGTGTCATATAGTAACAGTAGAGTCTTCAAGGTTGAGTGACACAGTAGTCTTGTGATTCCATATTCTTTGACTCCCTAATCACATCTACAAAAGTTGTGTTACAAAATGACACAGATGCTTAGGACTTCAAATATATCAAACTGTGTAAAGATGCAATTTTGTAATGCTGTTTAGTTCTGTCTGGTGAAAAACTGATGACAAGTCCCAAGGATTTACTAACCAGCTTGATTTCAGTCTTCGTTCTTACTAGTGCTTTGGTTTTAGCTTTTATTTCTTGCTGTGTTGTGTGTTGTTGTCTATTTTCTATGTACCTGAGGGAAGAAAATCCTTAACACTATATAAGAGTGTGTTGTAGCCAGAATCCTCAGAGTAAGAAAGATTAAACTTCAGCAACTACTTTTACGATTAAACGAAACATTTGTAATTGAAGGCTATTCAGTCTAGAAAGTAGTTAAAAATTCACATCAAGAAACTTTCCAAGTAACAGATTTGAAATATCTTGTAACCTTAAATATTTTTAAGCTTTTTATAAAGATATTTCTACATTTTTCAAATGCTTTGTTTCATGAAGTTATCAAGCTGATACCTTATGTATATGTGTTAAATTTCCCTGCATGGACACTGTCCTTGCTATAAATGGTAGCTTGCAAACCTTCTACCATCTCTTACCACATAGGATGAGTTAAGTTGGGAGGAAGAAACACAGAGCAGCTGCAAGCTGCTGCCTCTGCATGGCGGTACCAGTACCAGGAGTCAGGGTTCCAGTGGGACATTGAGGTGACTCTTGGCTTGGTTTCTAGAAAGCCTGGTTAAGAAAGGTACAAAACGGAACAAGTGACCAGTGCTTAGTTTGTGAAATGGGAGTGCTGAACTTAAAGGTGTAGTAATTGAATAGGCATATGAAATGCAAGTAATTAACTTGGAAAAACAAAAAATAAATAATGGCCATGTGAGTTTTATAATTAGTTAGTAATTACCTTGAAGTTTGAAATAGGCAGTGAGGAAATGTGGTGCTGAAAAAAAAACATAAGCACTTAAATCATGGGGGGTTTTATCTGTTGCTCCCAAATTTGGATGCAGTGACACTTTACAAGAAAATAAGTACTTGCATGTTGTTCAAATCTGGCTGATCAAGTTGCAAAAATCATGTTACATATAAAGGAATAAGCATTTGCCTCCTTTGCAAGCATGAAAATATGCTTTCAACATGTTCTCTTGTAATTTTTTATGACCACTTAAAAAGGCTGCAGAAATTTTTTGGGTGTATTAAATGGATCCTTTTTTATTTTCAGATTCAAAAAAGGTGTGAGTAGATTTTTTTGAGATTCAGAAAAGCTGCCATGAAATGGCACTATGTGTTTTGGGGGCTTTTTGCATACAAAGAGTAGGAAGTCGAATTACTAGAAGTTGAAATAATGTTTCAGAGATACATCTGATATTAATTCAACTCTTTTGTGCACAAAAAACCTGGAAATTTTTCTCTTAGCTGCAAAGTCTAGGTAGATGGCAGAGGATTTTCTGGCTCACAGGTATGTGGCATTTTTGAACAGAAAAAAACTTTCACCCTCCCCTGCAGCTGGATACATTTAACAAAGCCATGAGGGGCTGGCACTATTTGCTGCTCCCAGACGGCCAAGGTAGAGAGCACCCAGGGGTGGAGGAAAGGAAGAGAATGCTTTGTATAACTCTGAATTGTTCCAGATCAGAATTGACTGCAATAATGAAAGGAGTGTCCACACTAAAACCTTACAGAATACCTCGAGCGAAGGCAGCCGGCTGCGCACGGGCAAGGAGCGGAACCCCAAGAAGGAGAAGACGGACAGCGCAGACGCGCAACAGCCGCTGGTCAATGGAGTCCCCTAAACTGCATAACTCTGAAGTCATACTTCCTATACTGTTTCAGTAATTCCTATTCCATGTTAGAGAAACTTGTTAGGCCAAAGACAAAATAGTAGGCAAGATGGCGCAGGGCATGAAATGAACATATGTTCTCTGTTAGCCTTTTTTAACATCAACAGTATGCAGTTGTTTTCAGAATAAGAAGTTATTCAAATATTTGCATAAAAATACCTGAACTTCTGAAAATCGCTTCCAAGTACATATTGCAGTTCAAACAATGAAAGATTCTTTTTTGTTTGTTTTAAAAATACTGAGCTGTGCATTGGTAAACTTTCTGTTCAGTTGTACCATTTTAACACATCGGGTCAAATTCACTGCTCAATTTCAATTTTCAGAATAAATAGTGTTTGCAGTAATCAAATTGGCTTCTGTTTTCAATCTAACTTACCAGTTCTTCATGAAATGCTATGTCGTTTTATGTCCTGTGTCAGTTCACATTCTGGTCCACCTTTTTCAATATTTTGGTGGACCTTGAAATCTGTGTGATGTAACAATTGTCATTTTCATTAGCAAAAAAGTTGTATGATCTGTGCCTTTTTTATATCTTGGCAGGTAGGAATATTATATTTGGATGCAGAAATCAGGGAAGATGAGTTGGTAACACTAAATGTAAAATATATGTAGCAATCCTTGTCAGACGTTAGTACTTTATAGACAAGTGCATGCTTTCCATAATTTTTTCCTTACATAAACATTCAGTTAGGCAGTTATAAGAATAGGAAATTTATTTTGCACTGAAGATTTGGCAAATAGTGTTATTGAAAAAGGGGTGTAATTTTTTTCTTTGTAGGCAGTACAGAAGCTTTTTTTTAAAAAAAAAAAAACTAAAAAAAAAAATCTTTCCATTGTGGAAAACTAAAAAACTCATTGTTACTGAGGGAACAAGTGTAACATGTTCACAAGCTAGTAATGGGTGCCTGCTGTTTGGCCAGATGACCAGCCTAAAGCATTGATGGTTTTCATCCTCCCAAAATTTTTGAATTGCTTATTTTAATTTGGGGGCTATTTCAGGAGAGGTAAGAAGAAAGTCACCACATATTATGCCCAGGCAACTACAGATACAGTAGTTGAAATAGTGAAGGTAAAATAAAAGTTGTTCATATTTTGAGCTGCAGGGTCGTAATTACCAGCCAATATGAAGGTGTCACAGAATTTGATCCAAAGTACAGCTGTACACCAGGGAAGGGTGGGAAGTGGTGGGAGAAGCTGTGCTTTCTTTCATTTCTGATCACATGTTAAACTTACTGGGCACAACTGCATAAGGACCTTCATTTTAGTCCAGTTTTGTTCAGATTACTCCAGAAGGAGAGCCACTGTTTATGTACAGAATTGTACAAACTTGACCTTGCCTCTGATGTATTTTGTGAGTTTTGTTTCTTTGCTTTCTTCATTCTTTTTTTTCCTTGCATACAGGTGAGCATACTAAAACTGGCAACGAACTGCACATGATTTAACAAATATAAAAATGTCTTAAAAGTATTGCCAAACATTAATGTTGATTTCTAGTTATTTATTTTGGGAATGTATAGTATTTGAAAACAGAAATTGGTACCTTGCACACATCATCTGTAAGCTGTTTGGTTTAAAATACTGTAGATAATTAACCAAGGTAGACTGACCTTGTAATGTAACTGCTCTTGGGCAATATTCTCTGTACATATTAGCTACAACAGATTGGATTTTATGTTGACATTTGTTTGGTTATAGTGCAATATATTTTGTATGCAAGCAGTTTCAATAAAGTTTGATCTTCCTCTGCTAACTGATGTTGATGCAATCCTTATGAATGATTGCTTTAAAAAATATCAACTGACAGAAAGTAGAAAGTATTTCTTTGTTTAGACTTTAACTGTAGCCATTGGTTATTTACACATTTTAGAAAAGTCTCAGATATTATCAGATTTCAAAAATGTGGCACAAAATGCTCAAGAAGACACAGTCTGCTCATGGAATGGTACAGTAGCTGTTGAGTGGTCACACTTCATGCACTCATTTCTCACATTCAGTTGTTGACTTCACTGAGGTGCTAACCCAGGTAAATGTGAAATTCCTAAACCACAGTCTGACTAATTGGCTGCATTCCATTTCCACATGGGTTTTGGGGTTATGACCTTTTTCAGTATTTGTGTACTTCACATATATCCCTTTCAGTTCATATTCCAGTGATTTTAAATGTTATTAAATTTCAAAAAATTAACCTGTGAATCTCAATGTACACTTTTATTTTGAAAAGTCATGTTGTTACAAAACTTGAAAGTGCAACGAATGTCTGATGCTCGAGTTCAGGTCCGTCCTGTTGGTAACTATTATAAAGTACGGTCTAATGAATTAAAATTATTTTTAAAATAAAGTTCTTTGAAAGAGTGAGAGGTATTTGTGAATCATGCCAGAGTCTAAATTCAGTAAGGTTAAGCTCAAAGCATATGAATTAACAAAAGCTTAAAAAATAGAAAGTTTGTGTTTTTGTTGTTTACTGAATGCATTTTTGTTGATGATGAGTGGGGAGTTAAGATATTCAGAATTGTTATTAAAACTTTGTCAAGGAATAAAAATCTCTTCAGCTTTTTTTAAGCAGACAAAAATCTCTTTATGAGCACTCATGAGTTCAAGAAGATACTAGGTTTAGTTTCATAAATACAGAAGTTATTTTAATCAGTTAATGAGGAGCTTTTTCAGCCCTTCTTTGTCCTTAATATCAAATATTATGTACCATGTCCAGGAAGGACATTGAGTGCTGTGAGTATGGGACTGAGTGTAGACCCTGCTTCTTCCTACAAGCACTTACTGTGAAAGGCAGCTTATTTTCCTGAACTGCAGTATGTTTTCCTGCAAAACCCTTCAATATTGAATATTAAAAGGAAAAACTTTAGCTTCCAGTGAGTATTCCTCAGTCATTTCAGGATTCCTGCTGCACAGTTTGCTAAGTTCTCTGCTAATCTGCAAGAGAAGATGGGTGTAAAATATTTTTATCCTGTGTATTTTTAAAGGTTTTGTATATTTCTAGAAGCAGCAAGACTTGCATTGGAATGCTTATGTTAAGGGATGGGGAGATGTGTTGCTGGTTCTGGTGGCTACTTAAAAGAATTTTTTTAAAAGTGGCAAGGCTGAGCTTGTTGTTTCCAAAGTAGTGTGCACTAAGCTTGTTCATCATTCACTTGAATTTAACAGATTTTCATCCTAAAAGATGCTAGTCAGAGTCATTTCCAGACATTCACACCCATGAAAATTGGGGTGACTAGGGGCGTTTGCACTGTTAAGGTATTAAGGCAGCTTAATATATGTTGGGAAAAGTGAGGTTAGACCTCCTGAGCTTAAGTGTTCTGAATAGATTCCACTTGGATCACAAGGTTCTCCTTGCCAGAGGTTCATTAGACTTAAGCACAATGTGGGTTTCACATTATATTTTTATGCTGTGATTTACAGAAACAGCTCTTTACTCTGGCAGTGAGAGTCTGTGATAGAGGACTGTGGATCTTTTGCCTGCATCGGGGGATGAATCTGGTTTTCTACAAACAATTTTTTAAAATGCATCACACATCTGTCACTTGTGCTTTCACAGTTATGAAGGTCATTCATCTCAAATAGTTTGATAGAAATAATTGCTGTTAAACCCAGATGAGTCAGTTTGCCATAATTATTCTTTTTTTTACATTGTTTAAAAATTACTTTACAATAGACTTTAAAGCAGTGGTTTGTTGTGTGCTTTGAGTACTGTATGGAATTGGATTATAAGAAAGAGCAACAATCATAGGTAATTTTGTGTATCTACTGAAAATTCAGTAGGAGAAAATGTCTATTTACGGTTTTGCACTGCATTTAGGAAACTGGTTTCCAATAAAATCAGTTAATTTAAAGCAAAAAAATGATCACATGGATGTAATCTGTAAATGCAAAGAACTTGACTGTTACAGAAATGTTAGAACAAACATTAGGTGTGGTTTGAGGTTTGGATGTGCTTTTTTGCCTGGTGCACTCAGGCTGAGCCTCAGGTGTTGACTACAGCTGCAGCAAGGGAAATCAACACTCCTAAATGTAGTAAAATCAATTAAGTTCTGTTTAAAATTGGGGGGGCAATTTTCTGTGATTCTTGGCAGTCTGAAAAGTCCCATGTCAGAAATGCATCACACTGTCTGGAGTGTTCCATGAGGTAAATCAGCATGGAAAATTTCACTTTCATGTCAATCATATGCTTCAGAAAAGGAAGGCTTGGGGATTAGACATTTCCAAGTATCTCCTTATCGGAAACGCTGAGAGTGGCTGAGTCTAGTCTGGGTATAGAGTGAAACAATGGAACTGAGGATGCAGTGTATTGTTGCTTATTTTAGCAAGCTAGTGCTGCATACAAATGAGGTTAAGAGAGCCACCCTTTAAACTCATTTTGCAATTAGATGAAATGAGGGAAAAAACCAATGTGAATATGTGAGTTTTATCAGGCTCACTTATCAGTTCAGATGGCTGTTGTAGCAAACTGCAACTGCTTTAGGCAGCTCATCTGTTAGGGGAACTGCTGACTTGATTGCATCTGCATTTACTTTAGGCTTCTGTATATTTTAAAAACACTGCTCCCAGTCTATTCAGAGCTTTTCCTTCATAAAAGGAATGGAAGTGGCAGAATCCTAGAATGGTCTGGTTTGGAAGGGACCTCAAAGATCACCTAGTTCCAACCTCTGCCTTGGGCAGGAACACCTTCCTGTACACCAAGGTGCCCACAGCTCCATCCAGCCTGGCCTGGAATTCCTTCAGGCACAGGGCATCTACAGCTTCTCTGGGCAACCTGTGCCAGGGTCTCACCACCCTCACTGTGAAAAACTTCAACTTTAGTCTAATTTGAACCTCTTTTTGTTTAAAACTCTTGCTCTTTGTCCAATTGCACAGGCCCTGCTAAAAAAGTCTTCCCCATCTTTCTCGTGTAGCCCCTTTAGGCACTGAGAGGGGCCCTGATGTGTCCCCAGAGCCTTCTCCAGGCTGAAGCACCTCAGGTCTCTCAGCTTGTCTTCAGAGCAGAGCTGTTCCAGGCCTCTGGTCACCTTCATGACCCTCTGGACAAGCTTGAAAAGGTCCATGTCCTTCATGTGGGGGGAACTTGTGGTTTAACTCCAGCCAGCAGCACCAGGTAGCTGCTCACTCACTCACTGCTCTCTTCCCCCTCCACCCTCCCAGTGGGGATGGGAATCAGAGGAAACAAGAGTAAAAATCATGGGTTGATAAAAGAATAGTTTAATAATTGAAAGATAATATAATACAATTATAATAATTGTGATGAAAAGGAGTGAGAGAGATGAAATCCAAGAGGAGCAAGAGCTGCACAATACAATTGCTCAATACACTGACCAATGCCCAGCCCATCCCTGGGCAGTGTTTGGCATCTCTCTGCCAGCTCTGCAGTTTATATACTGAGCATGATGTGCCATGGTGTGGGATATCCCTTTGGCCAGCCCAGCTCAGCTGTCCTGGCCATGCTCCCTCCTGGTTTCTGGTGCACCTGCTCCCTGCCAGAGCTTGGGAATTCAAAAGTCCTTGATTGAGAGCAAGAACTTCTCAGCAACAACTAAACATCAGTGTGTTATCAGCATTAGTCTCATCCTAAATCCAAGGCACAGCACTGTGCCAGCTATAAATAAGAAAATTTAACTCTATCCCAGCTGAAATCAGGCCAGATCTCCAGAGCTGGTTGCAGTACACCAGGTGAGGTCTCAAGAGAGTGGAGTAGAGGGGCAGAATTGCCTCCCTTGACCTGCTGGCCATGTTCCCTTTGATGCAGCCCAGGATACGATTGGCTTTCCAAGTCTAAGAAAGATTCATGTCAGATTTGTGCTTCAAGTGTGCAAATATTTGGTGAAGCAATACCTAATTAATTCATCTTTCATGGGTTAGTGAGAAGCTCTAATTTAAGCATTCTGACTGAACTTTCTGATTTGAGAGGAGTGTTTTGATCTCCTACCTTTTACCTGGTCTGCTCAATTAGGTGATGTTTCTGTGTTGTACGCTGGAGTGTGACTAGTAAGATTATGAACTTGTTTTTAACTCGGTGAATTAGAAGACTTGAGAGGCTTTCCAACAGTCTCAGCAGGGGCCAATTTCACCCAAAGCCCACTGAGCTTTTTCTGGCCCCTCTGTTGCTCCATCCTGTTCCGTGCACTTGAGCTGGGGATGGTGAGTGTGACGTGCTTTGGTTCCATGGTTGCTGGGGCCAGTCTGTGGTTGCTGCACCCTGGGGAGCTGCTCATGCCCTGCTCAAACAGGGCTGGAGGAGACAGCAAAAGAAGTAAGTAATGGCAAGAAAAAGAATTTTCTCCTTATCTTGTTTTCCTTCTCCCTTGTTTTCCCAATTTGTCATGAATGGTGTTAGATTTTAATAAGTATCTTGGATTCCTGTCCTCTTAAGAAATAATTTCACATTACCAAAGTAGTTTCTCCATGGGATAGAACATGTTTGTATATTCCACTCTAGCACAGGCACTTCCAAGGGCAGGGAAGCTTTCCTCACTGAGCAGGAGTGCAGAAAGTGCTGACCCTTCAAAGGGCAATATCCACGTGAAATGCAGTCAGTCTTTTCCCTGTGCAGCACTTCACAAAATGGGGTTCTCCCCTCCCCAGTACTAACAAATTGTCTCTAGGTTTAAGCTGTCTTTAGAACTAAGTGGTAATAATTGAAAAAAGCCCTTTTTAGGGTAAAACAGGAGGGGCAGGCAAAGTGAAATACAGCATCTGTCAAAGCACTCATCAGGAGCTGCTTGCAGGTAAAAAACCCAGCTTAAACCTGCTGTTAAATTACATGGGGATTTCTAAAAGTATTTTTGTCCCTAATACCATTTTGAACCACCTTTTAAAAATGCTATCCAAAGCTCTTCATGTGCTCCAATTGTGAAAAGAGTGAAGAATTCAATGAGCTAAACTACCTAAACTAAATGTTTTAAGCTTTCAAAAATTATTCATTCTTCATTCTTGATTCTGTTCATTGAACTCAGATTAAAATTTTTAGTAAAAATTATATTTTTAAGTGCCAGGGGTCCAGCTCTGGGACACTTCAGAAAGATAATTTTTTGGCTACTCTCTGTTAACAAGATGACTTCCTCTAAACTCCCTTTAAATGAGTAATTTCTTCAAAATCATTCATTGCCAATATATGCACATATATTTTCAATGGGTTTTGACCTCTTTCTTGCAAAAAAGGCAGTTCTGCTCTGTGCAGCAATCAACTGTCAGGTTTGTTCTAATCCATAAATATGAAGTTAAGACCAATAATTTGTTTTATGCAGGTCTCTATACCTGTTACTGCTCTTGGTTTCATTGCAGTAATGCTGCCCTTGGGCACCCGTTGGGTGTGGGTCTTCATGCTCCTGCTCCTGCTTTGCAGCATCCACTCACGTGAGTATTACAAGAACAAAAACATTCTCAAAGAAGCAGCAGTACTTCTACTAGCAAGCAGTCTTTGGAATGCTTGGAAAATACTGAGAAATATTACAAGCAATTGCTTCAAATTGGATTGATCCATTCTGAGACTTAAATAGAGCAAAATATATTTTTTCCTGCAACTATAATTCCCATTTCCCTCTGTGCATCTGTACAAGAAATACATGCTGCTGGTTTCATCCCTGTCAGTGCAACTTATTTTTATTACACAGTTGATCATAGATTTTTCTTTTCTTCCCCCAGTTATAGGTTCTTCTATTTTTCCCCACTTAAACTTTTTTTCCAGCATACAAGTAAAGGTGTTCTTATAATCTGTTGAGAATTGATGTATTTGCTTATTACAGTGGATGACTCAAAGTAATTAGAAAGGTTTTTATCTGATTATTTGCACTAACAGAAGTTAAGTTTGGTCAACTGACATGTCTAAAGGATCCATCCAAACATCATTGCATTTGATCCTTAATGCATTGAGAAACCAAACCTCAGAGCCTTTTCAGCTCTTGGTAGAGGCTGGTAGTGGCTGTGTCATTGTAAAAGGCTTCCAGAGTGGGTGTGAGCTCACAGATATAAGTGTGTGAGTACAGCAATGGCCATTAAACCTATATAAATGGCTTGTGTCTCTTTCAACTCTCACATGAGAGAGTAATGTGTAGGGCAGCCACAGCTTTCAGGTAATTCTTACCAAACTAAATGCTGGAAACTTCATCTTGTGAACTTCCCGTGAAATCATTACAAAGTCTTCAAAATTTTTTGTTCTGTCTTTTTTACTAGCAGGTAGAGGGACCCCATGACATAACTGTCAGTGTGAGCTTTGGTGGTCATATTTCTGTTACACAATAATTTCAGATTATCTGTTTTGACAGTACCTTCAATTCCCTCTACTCTGTTCTTTTTTTTTTTTTTTTTTTTTCCCAAGGGAGTTTTGTATGGCACAGAAGAGGCAAGTTGTGCCCCAGGGCAAGTGATTTTCCAATTCCCTAATTTCTGCTCCCCGTGCTGTTTGGATAATTCTTCTTGCTGAAGAATTATCCAAAAGACTGAAGTTGTTCAATACCTTAGTTTTTGGTTAGGCTGTGATCTAACTTCTGTCACAAGGACTCTAACACCATGAAATGGCTTTCAGCAAACTCCATCACTGAAAGCTATTAAAGTGGTGATGGTGTAAGTTTCTCTCATGGAGAGAAAAAAAAGCAAGCAGGTGGGAATACTGGGTCTCTTTTTTCCTCCTCATTGGGGACTGGTTGATTGCCAGTGGAGTCCTACTGTGATTTGCACTTTTGGTGTAATGAAAAAGAGATGTAGGGAGGCAGCAAGGTTTACTGATCCCATTTTTTTTTTTTTAGAATAGTGAAAATGAAAGGTGATTGGGAAGTCCCAGAGTAAGAAATCAGTAGCTTTTGTGTAAACAGTACCTCTATATTTAGAGATGTTTTGCTCTTTACTATGCAGCTGCAGCAGGTCACAGTCTGAAATAAGAAGCTGGGATAGATGCATGTTTGGTTGTGTCTGATAAAGGTGCCTTTCACCATGTTTCTGTGTTTTAACTGGGGTCTGATCTTTGTCTAAAAAGCTGGAAGTTCTGCTTGTGTGCATAGGAGAAATATAACTATACATGCAGCAAAGCTTTTTCATGTAACCTGCACCTCATAGGTGAGCAGCAGGGCTTTTTATCCTTGACAATTTCCACCTGAATGCATTCTTTAATTTAAATTTTACAGCTTTAGTTCTTTACTCATTGTGGTTCATGAAGCAATTTAAAGCAATATAAGTGAATACAACAGAAAGACATCTGTGCTTAACCTTGCTAGCCATCAGTAGACACAGTTTCCTGATGACTGTAAATGCCTTCCTAATGAGTGATAATCAGTATGAAAATGTCATTGCTTTAATTAATTACGGATAGTTTTGATGGTAATGAGCTAATCATTGTGAACTTTCAGTTCTTGCAGCCCCGATTCAGCCTGGTTCAGAGCAGAGTGCAGAGGCACCCGGCAAACCTAACATGACAATGGAAGGTGTATTTGTGTCCTTTGTAAGCTTCTTCAATCCAATGAGTAAGTGTCACTTCACCCTGCAGCATTGTTCCTCTCTTCCTTCCCACTTCTGCCTCACTCCCAGTCCACCCTCCCCTCCCCTACCTGTCAGCAGTTCATGTGTTTAAAACCCTCAGTCTAATACTGTAAAACTCACTAGAGCTCTTGCAAATAGGATTGCTAAGTGCCTCTTTGGGACAATCACAGATTTGATTGCATTGCTACCCTCCTGCAAAATCCTCCATCGCCAGTGATGTGACTGTGCTGGAAATGCTGAAATTATGCTGGAAGCTTGGCATAGGATCCACCATGCCTAGCTTTGTTGTATCTCATCTGGACTAGTTTTCCAGTCTTCCCACGTACACATAGAGAGAAAAGAGAATCTAGCACAGCCTAAATGAGAGAAGGATTTTGTCCCACACTGGTGTCTTTCCCACTTCTACTGGCTAAGGAAGGCTTCAAGCCTGTTAGATTACACTAATCCACTCACCTTTGGACTGCTGAAGTAAAATTACAAGAACTACATTATTTCATGAAATTATTGAGATGGAAATCCCAATGCTAACTTGCTAATATCAAAAAGCAAAATAATATGAGTACAAAAAATATTTGTTCTATATAAAAACTGCCAGCCTGATTCCATAACCAGACCATAGACCAATAGGGAGAAGAAGGAGAAATGCTACTTTTCACTTGGTGTATTTCTGCATTAATACCATGTACCTCCACCACTATTGCTCACATGTATGCCTAAGTAAACACAGAGGACTGGTGAAGATCCTGATCCCCCCTTTAATAAAATGAATTAGGCTACCAGTAATGTCTCTGATAAATGTGAGACTGACAATACAGCCAGTCCTGGGGGAGTTGTTGGAACCAAATTATGCTTTGCAGCTGCTGTGTAACATAAGGGATGAGATATGATGTTTTATAGGAATTAAATATACAGAGGCATCTACTATTTATAACTATCTTACACATTTAAACTATTCCCACAGAGTATCTCATGATTATCAATAAATCTGCTATTAAATAAGAAATCTCAAAAACTGCTTAAATGTGTTGTTCATTAACTGTATTGAATGTTTTGGGGTTTTTTTCCTAGCAGCTGCTTGTAGAAACAAATAATAAGTGCCAAACAGAGATGGTTAGTTGCAATATAGTATCTCAAAAAAAATTAAAAAAAAAAAGAAAAAAGCCTTAAATTTCTGCTGGTTTTTAATTAGAAACAGAACAGTCAGAAAATTTAGTTTGTCTTTTTCACTTACTTTACAAATCTAAGTACAAAAAAGTGTCACAATGTTGTTTAGATTCAGCTTTGTAATAGATCCTTACAGAAACAATGCAAATTACAGAAGATTTTCTATGACATGATTTCGCTTTTCTGCTAATTTCAATATAAAAATTGGTTAGGTCTTGGGAAAGAACATACATGAACGTCAATGATATTGTTTTCTGGCAGATTTAATTAATCAAAACATGCTAGAGACACCAAAGTGATGACTTCCTTCTGTTTCACATTGCTCCCAGGACAGACATCATACCCAATATTGGGTTTTTTTTTCTTTCTAAAGCTTGCCGCCTCAGCAATGAGCGACTCTTTACTCCTTGTCCTGTAGAAGGCCTGAACATGTCTGAATGCTCAAAAATTCACTGCTGTCCTTTCAAAATTGGCCAGGAGGAGCAGTGCTACATGCCCGTGAGAGATGGTGAGTGTGCTGCTCTGGGCTGCTGCCTTAGAGCAAACCCTGCTCCTGGTCACACAATACAGTGCTCACTGCTGTTTGTACCTTCAGCTTTCCAGGACACCCCTCTCTTTAAAGTAACTGTAAGCCTGCATGTATTTCTTCATCTATACTAATAAAGGAGAATTAATAAAGGTACAATTAATTAATAGAAAATTTTCTGGATACTGTCAAGCCCAGTACAAGCAAAGAACAAGTGCTATACAAATAAATATAATCACATATGTCATTACAAAGAATGAGCTAAAGGCTTTGTTTGTTGAAAGTGGGGGTTAATCCAAAGTAGTGACTCCATCAAAGTGCAGTGAAGAAAAAGTGTAGGAAAGGATTTGTATTTTACATGGTGATTGGTTGTTTAATAGCTACTGAAGCCTGTTTGGAAGGGAAGTTACTAAAATGGGAGTCACAAATTCTTCCTGGAAAAATCAGATATAACAAGTGGGAATTGCCACTAACTGATGCTTAAGAAATTTAGCTCAGACATTAGCAGGGGGAAAGTTCATCAGAAAAGGGATGGAGTCCCCAGCCTTGGAGGTTTTCAAGACTTGGATATAACAAGACACAACTCACTTCATCTCATATTGGTAGTAGCCTTGCTTCAAGAGGAAGATTCATCTACATGATCTGCAGAAGTCTCTTACAACCAAAATATCAGTGGTTCTGTTGTTATACAATTTCAGCCTTACAATTACATTTTACCTCCTTTTTTTCCTTTGAGCATCAACTTGCTGGGCATGACTTTTTTTTCATATGAATGCAAAAAACTTTTTGTAGATCCTATCTTTGCTCTACGGAAAGGATTATATAAAATCTTAACTTTTATCATAAATTCTTCCTGTTTGTATAGCTTTCTAGAAACAGTTGTTGCTTTTCATGGAGGCTGCTTCAATAGACTGAAAAAAGCAAATAATTTAGAGGTGTTTTATTATAGACAGAGTTATTGGGTGTGGAAGGGACCTCTCACAACCATATAGTTAATCCTCCCTGCTCTACCAGCATTAGATACAATAGGTTTCCCAGGGGCTGTGTCCTGTCAAATTTTTAATTTGTCCAAGGACAAACAACCAACAATGTAGGAAGAGTTTTCAGACACAAGCAATCTTGCCAAACATGGATAATAAGTTAGTAAAAAGAAACCATAATCTAGAACTTAATGATTTCATTCTTCCTGCTATAGTTCAGTACACCTCCACTGATTTCTGAGGTGATATCCCAATTTTTAGGATGAGCTGATTTAACACAGATATTAAACCCCAAGGTTACTTGTCAGCTAACATGAATTCACTTTCTCTTTTTTGTGCCTCTTCAGGAGCAAGCTGAAGTCTTTGAATTTTTTCTTGTGCTTGAGCAGTTCCACATTCCAGTGCTGGGGCAGCTGTAGTTACTACCAGCTAGATAATTTTTGATTGATGAAAGTTTTATCCAGTGTGATGCCATCAGAATCTGTTTGTTAGTTAGGGGCATGTGACAGAAATTAAAGGTTTTAAT
>VYZP01058546.1:4449-17033 GCA_013400635.1 Hypocryptadius cinnamomeus
ATCTTACTTTATTTACACTTCTAAAGGGTAAAAAAAAAAAAAAAAGAAAAAAAAATGTTCTGGCTCATAGAATAACACTATTAAAAAGATTTTCATCATTATGAAAATGACCTCTTGTTAGCTTTCTCCTAAAGAACAGGTTTTTCAAATTCCTTAAATAATATGTTGGTCCTGACACTTGGCTTCCCAATCTGAGAGTGAGATCAAAATTCAGAAATTTCCTCAGATTTCCTACATCTTTTTGTATCTACTAAAGAAACAAGTTATCTGCAAATTCTCAGTGCATATCAGCAAAGATATTTTTCTGCAAAATCTTCCCTTTTATTTTTAGGCCACCTCTGATGTTAAAAAGAAATCAATAGCAGTTGACGGCCATGGCCATTTCTAAGTTTACTGAATTCCTTTTCATGGGAACAAAGATCCCCAGAATATCCTTGTGCCAAGCAGGTGAATGAACAGTGCACACCCTTAGGGATGAGCGCTGAGCTGCGCTGTGGTGGGCTGACCTTGGCTGGACACCAGGTGCTGACCAAGCCACTCTATCCCATGCAATCCATTTTTTTGCACTTCCTCTCTAGTTCAGTAAAACCTCCTGCTCTGGAACATTTCCTGGGTGGTGGCACCCAGTTCGGGTTGGTTGCCTCACCTCACAGACTGCTCTCAGAGCACTTCTTTGTGAAGAGGACAGGCCGCCAGTTGTAAAAGCCTGAAAGAACAATCTACCCTGAGAGCACAATCTTATCCTTCACCTTCAGGAAATTATGTTGCAGCTTTAACTGTATAAAAAATGTCCCCAGATTGTCCCACATTCAGAGAGCTTAAGCTGAAGTTACACAACCTCCGCAGTTCAGGAATATTCATATAACAACTAGTCTGAAAATATCCCAAAGCATTTATCTGAGCTGCATTTTCTGAATCACTTCTGTGAAATTCCCTTCAGGGCACTATTGCAAAGGATATTTTTATAGTAGGTTTTTCACAGGTTCAAAATTCTGGGTTCCACTCAAGTAGCTGGATACACGATTTACAATTCAGAGCTCAAATTGTGAGGGTCAAGGTACTCAGGCATTCCTATAAATTGCCTGGAATTAGGTCCACCCTCAGCTTGTTGTCTTCAATGATGTTTCAGGGGAGGAAGAAATTCTTAAACAGTGATTTGCAGTTGATTAACTTTGACACCTTCTCCGCCTAACCTGAAATCTTCCAGAGCTTTTAAAATTCTTGTTCTGTCCCTTCCTTGCTGGGAATGCTCTTGCTTTCAGATGAAAAGAGATAGTATCTGAGAATTATCTTCTTTTTTTTTTTCTTTTTTTTTTTCTTTGTTTTTTCTCTTTTCTGTTCATTCATTTAAGAAAAAAATCTGTGTGTGAGTGAAAATTGGGATCATACTTAGGGGGAATTTTGAAGAAGGTTTAAAAGCTGTAGCTTTTTCTTCACATAGATGAAATGATACAGTAATTATATTTCAAACTATCTTGGCAAGAAACAGTCACATCTTCATCAGAGTTTCTATATTCAGACAACCACAGAATCACTGAATATGCTGAGTTGGAAGAGACTCATCATGAATATCAAGTCCAACTCTGGCTCTGCACAGGATCATCCCCAAGCTTCACACCATGAGCCTGAGTGTGTTGTTCAAACACCTCTGGAAATCTGTCAGGCTGGTGCTGCGACCACTTCCCTGTTCCAGTGCCCAACAACTCTCTGGATGTAGCACCTTTTCCTGATATTCAGCCTAAACCTCTCCCAACTCAGCTTTGTGCCTTTTTCTTGACTTCAGTCACAAGACTGAAGAGATCAGTGCCTGCCCCTCTGCTTCCCCGCATGAGGAAGTTGCAGACTGCAATGAGGTCTCCTCTCAGTCTCCTCTTCTCCAGGTGGAACAAACTAAGTGACCTCAGCCACTCCTCATACAGCTTCCCCTCCAGACTCTTCACCTTCCTTTGGACACTCTCCCATAGTTTAATGTCTTTTTTTATGTTGTGGCACCCAGAACTGCCCCAGCACTGGAGGTGAGGCTGCCCCAGAGCAGAGCAGAGTGCGACAATCTCCTCCCTTGCCCTGCTGGCCATGCTGTGCCTGATGCCCCCCAGGACAGGGTTGGCCCTCCTGGCTGCCAGGGCACTGCTGGCTCATGTCCAACTTGTCACAGACCAGGACCCCCAGGTCCCTTTCCACAGCGTTTCTCTTCAGCCTCTCATTCACCGGTCTATACACACCAGCAGGGTTGCCTGGTCCCATGTGCAGAATGTGGCACTTCCCCTTACTAAACTTCATATGGTTCTTATGGCCCAGCCCTCTAATTTGAAGTAAGAAATGGTGATTGCTTATCTCTCCCATTTGAACTAACAGAGACTTGCTATTGCAGAATTATTTGTTACAAAGCCCTCTATACTGAGTGCATGTTGCCCATGATGATTCTTAACTCCCTCCATGCCCACAGTTTTCCCCTCCATCTCTTGGAGATGTCAGGCTGCTGTACCTTTCACTGGATTGCTGAATCAGAGCACAAAAGCACCCACTCAGAACTAAACGTCAGTGTGAACTTTTCCTTAGGAAAACTGGTCTGCATAGACCCAAACTGAACAAAAGTTCTAAGAGAAATACAATATTCTACAACAAAGGAGACTGTGCACAGCATTCCTAAACATAGTATGTACCATTGGCCAGGTCAATGTTCTATAAATGCTATCTATCACAGGGAGAGATATCAACAAAAGGAAAAGGTTCTTTCTGCCCTAACTCTAAAAGAACTGCAAAACCTTCAGTTAACCTTGTTCACATCACCCCATTAATTAGTATAATTAGGAAAATCTAATTTTAATGGCTTTCCAAACAGGCTATGAGAAGACTGTTTTCTGTTAGACTCCTGCTCCCTTCTTCTATGGCAACAAGTGTTGCTTGCTTCGCCAACTGGGTATCCTCTTGATGACATAAACCAGCTCATTTGTTTCCATATTAATACAGATAATAAATTATTACATCATTCATTAGAAATTTTGGAAGGCTGGTCTTGAAATGCTTTGTATAAACATGAAATTGCTATTGTAATGCTAAAAATCAGTGCACTTGGTTCTAAACTTAAGTGGGTCTAAATTTCTCCCTCAGTTTCTGTGCATAAGGAGAATGGAAAAAAACCCTGACTACACCTCTACCTAATTAATTGCACATTGCATTTATTACTTTTTAAACTATGGAAGTTAGTGTATTAGCGTTCTTTCTTCATACAGGTCAACTGTGGAAAGGTTATGAAAGTGCCACTCATGATTTTTAATGGAATATATTTCATACCACATGCAGCTCAGCATGGTGAGTGTCAATTTCTGACCTTTAACACTTTTTTCTCACCTACCTAAGCAAAAAGAATATTGGGTTTCTGCCCTCTGTGTTTGGGACATCAGAGGCTCAGTGCACATATTTGGTAATATAAGACCTCAGGTTTTACACTGATGTAACAGTGCTGGCCTCAGGACCTGCCTGGATTTTTGCAGGCTTGAGCTTTTATTAGTTTTAACAGCTGTGTAGCCAACAGATGACTTTTGCCTAAACATGTTTCAGCTTTAGATCAGCTGTGTGAATCTGTGGGGTAACATACACTGCTAACTACTGAACAGTGATCTAGCACAGCTATCCTGTGTAGCGTGAACCTTGGATAAAAGTGAACCTTGAATAACAATACAGTGTCACAAAGCACAGCACAGACAGACACCAGAGGCCCAAGGACCACCATCACAAAACACAGAGACTATGGAGGTACAGCCTCACAGAAGCAGGTGACACTGGGAGCAGAAACCCAAGAAAAAACAGTGCATTTTGACTATGCTTCTAAAATTAGACTAGCAATATTTTTTTGTGCCCATGAATAAGTTGTATTCCCAATCTGTCCAAAATTAAATTGTCTGTCCACCAACATCTCTGGAAAACACACATGGTGAACTGACCAACATAAAAAGAAACAGTTTTTTAAAGGATGCTGAGAAATAGAATCTGAAATAAGGCTCTTGGGAGAGCAAGTCCATTGGTTTGACCACAGGAGGCATAAAAATAAAGATGTACAGATAGCTATAACCTCTAGGAGAAATAATACATATAAATAGATATAACCTGTAGAATTTGATAAAAATAAAAATCAATAAGGAGTTTAAAGAAAAGCCTAATTTTAATTTAAAATCCCTGTAAAGAGGGAAGTACAGAAATGCTTCTTAATTACATAAAACTTCTGTCACACAACTTTCTGTGAAAGAACTATTAAAAACTTACATTGGTTTTAATCAATTTTAAAGGCTGAAAAGCAATTTATGCAGGGGAAGACACAATGACCTGGCCCAGCTCAATAATGAGGCACACCTGGGTTGCCCTATCTCCTAAATCAAGATAAAGTTGTGGGATACAGGCTGTTCATCTTTGCCTAAGCTCAGGTCCCAGATGCATTGCCCAACATTTGATAATGGAAAGTATCTGTACCCAGCACTGAGTGCCAGAAGCACACTCTCCACAAGAGAAATACATGCTGTAAAAGACTACAGGTAGAAAGAAGAGGAAAAAAAAAATTCATTCTTAAATAGGAGTTACTTGACAAACAGGAACAACTATATTTACCTGCTTTTGATAACCTCTTAGAAATCCCAAACCATTACATTGCAACACTACTAGGAAAACAAGACAAATGTGGGTATATTATATTATATCTCATAAAAATCATAACTAAAAGCTGAAACAAAAAAACTAAAAAATACTTAATTTCTCTCCTCTGCTGAATAGTCTCATAAATCTTACTGTGCTTTCTTCCTGACTATGGAAAATAGGGTAATTCTATTCAATTCAGGATAATGTAGATGAATTAAATAAACTTCTTTTCCTATTCTTTTCTGTCTATATGTTTATACAGGGACCAATCTGGGATGCTCAACTTCCTCTCCAGTTCCCACATTTTTCATTGGAAGTTTTACCAATGCTATTCCAGTGATTTAATTTCACAATGCTCAGTGATTCAAAGCAAATGGGGATCTGAGATCCTTGTGTCCAAAGACCTGTCTGAGTCAAGGGAACAGGACATTTCAAACAGAAGTGATGTTTCAAATTCAAAGAATGCAAAGTCCACCTTTGTAAAAGGTGTTGCTTCACACCTTGCAGAGCTCTGCCCAGGCAGGTGTAACTGGAGCAAGGCTGCCCCAAGCTCACTGCTGCTGCTAAGCAACAAACATCACACCTTGTACTTACTACTTTAGACTCTGATTCTTACTTAGGCAGATTACAGGCTTGAAGGGAAGTGTCTGTAACCAATAATAGGTATTCTGAAGTGTGATTATTATTTGAATGCTGATGACACTTTAGGAAGCATAATCTTTACTGTAAAATGAAAGCTGGTAAGTATTGGAAATGTTTCAAGGACCTGCATGCTTTATAAAACTTGTATTACAACTTCCATCAGGGGCCATGGTAGACACAAACACATGATGATAAATGCCAGTAGTTTCATATAATTGAAAATTCACATAATTTTCATACTGACTGCAAAAAACTTTGGAAAACACTCATTCTTAGATAATAGAAATATTAACAGCAGTATTAACAAAGTGCACAGCAGCACAGTGTGATCAAATAGAAGCATTTAATAGAATATAAAGTCAAATACAAATACGTTTTCAGCTTGTGATGAATCATTTCATTCATGCACAATAAATATATACTCATACAAATTATATTTAAGAAAAGTTATATGTGGATGCATCAGATCACTACTTTTTGATTTGGACACCACAAGGATATTATGTTAAATCTCACAGATCACGTTTCAGGAACTCTGAATAATTTTGCCCCTTCGAGCATTTTGTAATTGCAGCCTCTTCTGGCCACTGTGTCAACAGTGTCATTTCTTGACTTCTTCCCTGTTTTCAAGCTTCCAACTATGCCAGAAGGTATAGTTTGAAATCAACTTTTTAAGTTGCCCCATGAACATTCATTTTACCTTCTCACATCATTTCCCAAGCCTGTAATATAAAATTGTTCCCATCCTGATCATCACTAATTTTAGCCACTCATTTTCAATGATAACTGCACCTCATTCAAACATACATTTTCTTGCCATTTCTACTTCCTTCACCTGTAACCATGTGTCTAGCCTGTTACTTCCACTGCAAATTCACTGAATCAAGCACTGAATTTGCTCAGCACGTTAATAGCAAATTGTTTACTGAGTACAATAACACAGTAAATAATTCTGTATTTTGTTGTGTATTGTTTTGCAATTTTATGTTCCAGCATTACTACATAATCAGTCACTTTTTTACCTTTTTCCCTTTTTGAAGCAACAGTCTACATTGATAACTGTGTGCAAGGTAAGTACAGACACGAGGGTCATATAAAGTGAAAGTTCAGCCACCTTGCAAAAAAATGGTCCTATTCATACTGGATTTCTAGGATTAAAGGGAAGTGAAAGAAACCAGTTTTGATGCAACCTGAGAGATATGCAGGGTGAGAAGATCTAACTCAAGTTTTGGTACCTAGGACCTAGTCAGAACACTCTCCAAGGTGACTCACATTTGACCTGCCATGGTACAAAATGCCCAGTGGCAGCCACGAAGAGACGAGACACAGGTAAAGAGAAGCCATCTTCTCTATGCCACAATGTACTAGGAAAAAGGGCAGCACAAACCCATAGATTTCTAACAAGCTCCATACACAGTCCCTCAAACTAACTTTCAGAACAGTCTTTTAATCAGCATTGTGATGAAAAGAAAATACAGTCAGAAAACCACGGAATCAATGGGGTTGGAGAGGATCTTTAAAGCCCTTCTAGTCCAACCTTCTTGCAATGAACAGGAACATCTTCAGCTAGATCAGGCTGTTCAACAATGACCACAAATTTGTGTCTCACAGAGGAGGTGTTGTATCACTCATAACTAAATTCAACACAACTGGCACTGTGCACTGGTACATGGAAAGTGACTCTGGCCCCAGCATGAAGAGAGTTCTGTGCACCACAGGTCCCACAGTTGCTTTCTAGTAATATTTCCATAAAGCTGTCCAGCTCACCAGTTTCTGCTCTCAGGGACACAAACATGAGCAAGCAACACCATTGCCCCAAGTGAAATCAGCCCCCTGAGCCATGTTTGTGAAGCACTAAGATCTCTTTTCTGAAAAAGTATGGACTGCATTTTCAGAATATCTTGAAGACTACCTCAGGCTGGAGAACAGCACTTTATAAGAACTGATCCTGTTCAAGAAAAGCCCAGCTCCCTATCACAGGGACTTGGTCACCTTTTGCCAGACCACAAACCACACACCAAAAGCCCTGCTACTGTGTAATTATTGTAGCTGGAGCACAAATGGTAAACAAAATTATGGTGACTATTGAAACAAGGTTTTAGAGGGTTCCTTTTATCCCACAGTGGATGACCAAGAGCAAAACGCTGTAGAATACTGTGCATGGAAGATCCCAAAACCAATTTCTTTTCAAATGATACCAAGCTCCAAACAGAAATTTCCTATATATTTATTGAATTTATTTTTATTTAAATGAAAATGTTTTCTGTAAACAATAATAGATTGGATATGGATAGATTTGGGAAATAATAGATTGTCTTTCTCTTGCATGTTACCAGACAGCTGTATGAATCGATTTCTGTTCACTTTATGATACAAAATCCTATTCAGTAATTCTACCTCTTGTTCAATTTGTTACACTTGCTTCATTTTCAAAATATGATCTCAAGTGAATGTGCTCTTCAGAAGAATGTCACTTTATACACTAGTTTAATTACTTTTAATTTCTGACTGATTCGTATTTTAGCATAGCAGACGCTTCAATACTTGGATGAAGAAATCCCATTAAAAATTTTTATTTACATAGATGGCTACGGGGGAAAAGATTTGAGAATCAGAGTTCTGAATAGGAAAAAAAAACAGAAAGAAAAGCAATATTGTTTGAGCAACTGTGTATACAGATTTACCACATAGTCTCAAAACGTTACTTCAGAAAATTACTTCAGATACAGAACACTGGAAGATTGAGGTATCCTGCCAAAAAAATGTGAGTGCATCAGCTGTACTCTAACCACTAGAAATTCTAATAGTCAAACTGTCAAATTTGAACAATAAGGAACACCTTTTTTATTTAGGAGCTGTTCCTCATAACCAGATTTAATCAAGTATTCTCTCCATTTGCATAATTTCTTCAAAACGCTAGGGATGATGCTTTGCCATTTTCAATCTTTTTTCCTACATTATGAGAATGCTTCTATCAAGTGTGTCCTTACAGGGCTAAATAAGAAATTTTGTCTTCAAGAAAGCATTAAATCTCTTTGTAAGCTTGGCCTTATTGGCAAAATTAGACTTCCTTCTGAGACAATGGGAGTGTGCTTTCTTTCATGAACTGTGTTTAGCTGGTGGAACCCAAATCCCCAGTCAAAAGCTGTAAGAGTGCATAAAACTAGGCTGCTTTGGGAGACATCTCCCACTTCTTCTGTTACATATTATCTTAGGCAGGAATGGCTGGCTTTTCTGTTGTGCCTCCTTGCCTCCAATGCCTGACTTCTTTTCACATTCTGACACAAACCTGCAAACAAAAGACAGGCACCCCCACACAATACCTCTTTCCTCCGTCCTGATGCCCTACTAACTTTCTGCTGAATTTCATGTGTTGAGGACAGAGCATGTTACAGGATGGAACTGAAAACAGTTACAGGCTGGAACAAAAGCAATAGGAAAGGGTGAAGAGGACTTACTGGTACGTGGTGGGACTGACATTGATGCGGCGTGGGTGACTTCCTGACTCGAACTTGCTGGCAAGGGTGACGTTGTTCCCAAAGAGGCAATAGCGCGGCATTCTCACACCAACGACGCCGGCCAGCACCGAACCTGAGTGAATGCCTATCCTCATCTGCAAAAAAAACATGAGATCCACGTCAGGCTGCCTCTCCTGAGCCACCAAGGGTAATGGCATCAGCACTCATCTACAAGCAGCCCTTCCAAATAAAGAGTAAACTAAAGAAGAAAGAGTGAAGTGGAAAAAAACCAGACTGTTCTATTCCTCTAGCTTAGATCAGATGCAGTTAAAAGAAAGAAGAACAAAAATATTATTATCTTTTCACTAAAATGATTTTCTTCTGTGCACATTTGCTGGAGACTGTGACAGTCAAAACACAAATCATGAACAGAATAGGAGGGGATCATCCAGAGTTACTGCAATATCAGCCATCTAATTACACAAATAAATATATTACAGAGGTTATTTATGCCACCACTTCTACTATAGGCTTTAAAGTAATACCCAGTTTTTCTCTAACTGGCAGGAAGAGTAGTTAAGTGGAGTGAATTAATGAGTTACTTTTATCTCCTCCATATTTTTCTTCCAAACTCTTTAAGGTCTAAGGTCTGTCTCACTTTGTCATATTGCAGTGGTGAGAATGCTGAAGACTGAGGCACCAATAATTTTAAAGGTAATTGTATCCTCCTCAAAATAAGGAGGAATAAATCCTCAGCAAATTATAAAAACCATGTAACTATTTCAGCAATCATTCCCTGTAACTGTCTGAGATCTGGCAATTGCATAGACCCGTACAGCTCAGAGTCACCATCCAAGTTTCCTTCAGAATGAATAATCAGAGATTTATTCTGAATAAATTTTCGCTAACAATTGTGTTTGCCAAGAAAATAGTTTTTACAGATAGGGAAGTCTTTTTCTCTTGTTAACTTTATAACAGTTAAAAATTAAAAAGAAGATATTTATATCTTCTGAGGGTACTCTTGCTCATAGCAACTGGACTGCTGCAAAACTTAAGGTGAAGGAAATAAATAGCAGCTACTAAGAGGGTCTGATGGGGTATGAATGAGTGACTTACCTAACACTGTACTCAGTATGGTCCTTTTACTTACTTAATTCACAGTTATTGCACTGTCCTTTTGTCCACCAGTCCCTATTTTTTTTAATTAAAAAATACATATGGGCTCAAATACAAATTAAAAAAAAAATCATTGATACTCCTTTTTTATGTAAAGAAAATGCCAGCATTTGATAACATTTCTGTCCATGAAGTTTTAAGAACATATGGGACCCCACATTATTTCACTGACTATGGTTCTTCCCACATGCCCAAGACTTCCATCATGCAGCTAAGCACTCTTCCAATTTTGTCCCTCTCTTACGTGTCACAGACAATGGTTCAGAATTATATCTGCTATACAGTAAGCTGCTGCATAACCTAAGGACATGTTCTGCATTAAATGTGATACTACTTACAACATTCTCACAGGCAGCCTAAAACCCTCAATCTTCACAACAATGCTGTTAGTTACAGACATGTTTGGTTTGTTTGTTTCTTTCTCCTTTTTTTTTTTCTTTTTTTTTTTTAAATCTGTGAATAACAATCGCTCACTTTAATTGAACTTTCAAACCTTTACTTTTTCGAAGGCAGCCATAGAAATCCTTCAAATCCTCTATTCCATAGGACTGGGAAGCATCCATGAACTTGGTCTGCCTGCTAACATCTGTGCAAACTCATAACACTTGGGTTATTTTGGTCATCTTCTGGAGCAACAAGATTTCCTGCTTTTGCTACAACACACATTTAAACTCCATTGTCCATCACCAGTGGAGAAAAGTGCTTCTGCAGTCATGAATTGGGTAAACAGCCCTTCTCCCTACAGGTGAGGTCAGTACCTGCCCTCAGTGAAAGATGATGAGCAGGAAGTCTTCCTCACACAACAGCAAGCATGCTCCAGCTTTTAATAAATAATAACCTATTTACAATGTCTTGTTCTTGTGAGATGGGAGGTGAGTTAGCCATTTTGCATACAATTTTAGGAAAAGAGCTAATGAAACCCATTTGTTCCATTGCTACTCTGCACGTTTATTTAAAAATCACGAATTAACTGTGTGCTGTGACCTCTTCCACAGTACATTCCATCACATGTGAAGGCCAGATTGAAACTGTAAGGAAAAGTATTAGCTTTGTTTTTGCTCTAAAAACACAGGAATAAGAGTATACATTAGAGAGGATGGAAAATATGACAGCAAAAAATATACTAAGAAAATAAAATTTGCTTTTGCAATATATGCAGTGAAAGCAGAAGTTATTGTTGGCTGTTTTGTTACTTTCATTCTTTCCTTTTCATTGCTTCTTTTTATATGGCCACATAGTTTTTTATCACTCAGTGCTTCAGTGACAGACATGAGGGTTCTTCTGTAATATTTTAAGAGCTTTTTAAAAAATACTTGCTCCTACAATGAAAAAGGTAGATATAATTTCACAAACACAGGTTAAACTATATAGAGAGAGTCAAAACATGAAGTTTTCACTGGGTGGAAGAAAGTTGATGCAGGCTTTCTCAATAAAATTTAGAGATAAATTACACTAAGAATGGCTTACAATAAAGCTTCACATCTGCTTTATTATATAGTTCTGTCCAAAAAAAGAGCCCACAAACACTGATGCTCTTGCCATAAAGTATTCCTTAGTGTGCCTTATTATACCTAGAATAACCATTATACTGGTCCTATAGTACTTTTTAGAGAAGTATATTTACTTAAAAGTGTCTTTTCAAGATTTTACTTCATTTGCAGTTTTTGTCTATCGTAACTCTGTTTATTCCTTTTAATATATGTGTAGTACAAATTATACATTTATTAACTGCCTTAAATGGAGCATTTTTAATAAAATGCATGCTTTCCATATGTACCAACTGCTCCTTTGTATGTCCTTAATTATTTGGCTAAAGGTAAAAGGGAAGTATGTAGCTGAACCCAAAAGTTCAGAGGCATTATGCACACAAATAGAAAGGTGGGTCTTTGGAAACTATCACAAAGAGAAGACAGGTGTGGAAAAAAACCAAAAAACAGTAAATACCATTCCTCCAAGAGGTAAGGAACAGCGAAGAGACCCACAAAAGCCAAAGACATTTCTAAAGCATGATCCTAGAAGGCACAATGGCAAAAGTGACATGAGCAGGTGGGACAAATACTGAGAGACCTGTGAGAGATCTTTTAGATGAAGAGGGACAATTTGACCTGAGTGCAATGAAAAATGAGAAAAAAAAGATGAACAGATCTGATCTCTGCAAGAGCTGTGGTTACAGTGAAGTGGAGAAAAGCTGATGAGTCAGAGGTGTAAAAGAAAAGCAGCCCGCATTGATCAATGTACTGTGAAAGACATGGCTATGTGCAAAGCAAAAGAAGATTCCAAAGCTTGTATTAAAAAAGTAGCAGTATTTGGATATTTCTTACTGGATAAGGCACAAAGAGCAGAAATACCTAATGTCTAATACCTGAGTGACCAGAAGGATAGTGATTTTGTTTAGTAGTGATAAAGAAGAAGATCCATAAGGAAAGATGAGAAGCACTAGTCATCATCTAAAATGACCAGTGGAAATGTGCCAGAAGTAGTACCAATGAGAGCTGATAGTCCAGACTAGACTACAAGAGGAAAGTCAAGAACAAACAGGAACAACGATGAACAACACAGAAATATTTTTTCTTTTTCTGAACTGAACATTCTGTTACTGATTCTTCTGATGACCCAAATCTTAGAAAAATTGTGTTACTTCTTTACACCTCCTCATTGCCAAAGCATGATTTTCCTCTT